>BSAI01003853.1:0-14058 GCA_036245035.1 Adrianichthys oophorus | reverse complement strand
ACTCACACAGCCAGGAAACATTCACGCGCACAAGCACACAGCGCTCCTCTGCGCATTGGTCAGCGGGCACGCGCACAGGACTCACAGACGCACGCGCATTACTTAGCATAACACTCTCAGTCAGTGTAGTCATGTCCAGTCTGAACATCTTTAGCTGGAATGTGCGTGGACTTGGCTCTGGGCCAAAGAGGCTGAAAGTTTTCAACCATCTGAATGATCTAAAAGCAGATCTAGTTTTACTGCAGGAGACCCACTTTTCCAGATCAGCTGATCATCTCCTGTGCTGCTCACAATTCCCATTCATCTACTCAGCTAGTTACAACTCCAAACAAAGAGGAGTTGCTATTTTGATTAATAAAAATATTACATTTACTCATAAGAACACAATTGTTGATCCAGAAGGCAGATTTGTAATTATTAACATATCGGTTCAGAATAAAGATTTCTGTATAGCCAGTATCTATGGTCCCAATGCTGATGAATCCTCCTTCTTTCACAGATTCTTCACCTCACTTTCGGTTCATGCTGACTCCACAATAATTATAGGAGGAGACCTCAACTTGGTCCTTGATCCTGAACTTGACAGACTCAGCACAGCAGGACACCAGCGCACATGGCGGTCTGCAAGTATTTTGAAGCAATACATGGATGAGTTGGGTCTCTGCGACGCTTGGCGCTCATGTCATCCAAACACTAAAGGGTTCACTTTCTTTTCTCCAGTTCACCACTCACAGTCTCGCTTAGACTATTTATTAGTCAGTAATTCTCTTTCAAAAGATATCAAGGATTCCAACATTCATCCAATTATCATTAGTGATCATGCACCAGTTTCTGTAAACATTTCTAGAGATATACCCACACCTTCTGGCTTAACCTGGAGGTTTAACACTTCGCTGTTAAAAGATCAAGAGTTTATTCAATTCTTTAAAAAAGAGTGGGCAACCTTCTTAGAATTTAATGATACTCCGGATATTTCACCATGTGTTCTTTGGGAAACATCAAAAGCAGTGATGAGAGGAAAAATTATTTCTTATTCAACAAATAAAAAACACAAAGAGAAAGCAGATTTATTAGAAATAGAAAATAAAATCAAAGATCTAGAGGCTGCTTGTGCTGCTTCTGCACAAGAACACATTCTGGGAGATGTGAAAAATTTAAAGCTTCAGTTAAATGACATCATCAATAAACAAACACAATTCCAAATACAAAAAACTTCGACTCGAAAATTTTGATAACTCAAACAAATCGGGTAAATTTTTAGCTAATCAGCTTAAAATTAATAAAGAAAAATCAACAATTACCTCTATTATGGACCACACAGGAACTGTCACTCACGACCTGGTTAAAATCAATAAAACGTTTAAAGATTTTTATAAAAACCTATAAACATCACAGGTCAATCCATCAGAACAAAGTATTAACTCATTTCTTAATAATGTAACTCTACCCAGATTAAATGAGGATCAAAGCTCAAACTTAGACTCTCCGCTCTCATTGGCTGAACTTCATGAAGCTCTGTTGCTGATGCCCAACAACAAAGCTCCAGGGCCTGATGGCTTTCCTGCTGAGTTTTATAAAGAATTCTGGGAACAGCTGGCACAAACTTTTTATAAAATGGTTACTTTTATCAAGGAAAGCCAATCACTGCCACCTCACATGAATTCAGCTAACATAATCCTCCTTCTCAAACCAGAAAAAGATCCCATAATTCCTTCAAGCTATCGCCCCATTTCTCTAATCAATGCAGACGTAAAAATTATTTGCAAAGCACAGAGAATAGAAAAAGTCACTCCTCGTATAATTCATCATGATCAAACTGGATTCATCAAAGGTAGACACAAGTGATAACGTCCGCAGACTTGTTAACATAATAGATTTTGCCACTATTAAAAACCAGGAAACAACCATACTCTCATTGGATGCTGAAGAAGCATTTGACAGAATAAACTGGAAGTTCCTCATTGGTGCCCTCCATAAGTTTGGGTTTGGGGAATCCTTCATTGATTGGATTAAAATATTATATCACAACCCAAATGCATCAGTCAGAACCAACAAACAGACTTCTGACAGGTTTTTTTCTTGGTAGAGGGACCAGACAGGGTTGTCCACTGTCCCCCTCTCTTTTTGCTATATTTATTGAACCTTTGGCTGCAACAATAAGACAGCGCGAGAGCATTAAAGGAATTACAACAAAATACAGTAATCATAAAATTAGTCTTTATGCTGATGACATGTTACTTTTTCTAAACAATTCACATTCCATTAGTGAAACAACAATTATTAATGAATTTTCCTCTATCTCAGACTACTCTATTAACTGGAACAAATCAGTTTTATTGTCACTGAATGGTAATGTTGAGCAAACAATCTCAATACCAGTCAAATCAGGCAATATCAAATATCTAGGTATTTATTTCTCCCCGAAACTATCAGAACTGGTGCAACTAAACTACACCCCATTACTGAAAAGTATACAGGATGATCTAACCCGCTGGGTCAACCTGCCTCTGTCACTCATGGGTAAGATAGCCACAGTAAAAATGAACATTTTACCCAAAGTTAATTATCTGTTCTCAATGACCCCCACACAACCACCACTAAAATGGTTCAAAACATTAGACTCTGCCATATCCAGCTTCTTATGGAACAATAAACCTGCAAGAATTAGTCTAAAAATGTTAAAATCTAGAAAAAGCTGTGGAGGCTTAGAATTACCAAACTTCCATAACTACTTTCTTGCCAACAGACTGCAGTACCTCTTAAGATGGATAAAAAACAATCCAGAAACCAACCCATGGATGGATCTGGAACAGGCATTTTGTGGAAAGATCAACTTGTCAGATCTACCATTTATAAGCCCAACAATAAAAAAACATGACTGCTACCAGAATAGTAATATAAGTACTACTTTAACAGCCTGGTGGGATTTTCTTAAAATGTCAAACTCTTCACTACTACCATGCAAAATGACACCCATCTGGAACAACCCAGACATCCTGATAAATAAAAAAATGTTGCACTTCCCTGCTTGGCAAGCAGGGGGCATAAGAGTACTCGAGCACTTGATTATCGACAGAAGATTCATAACACACCAAGAACTACAAGAAAAACATGGAATAAATAAATTCTTGGAATATCAGCAACTTAAATCTGTAATTACTAAAACATTTAAATCCAGTGACAATGACTTAAAATTACCAGAACTAGTTACCTCTATGATTAATTTTTCATTGAATAAAACTCTCTCCAAAATATACAAACTCTTATGCAACTTAGATAACGAAGTCTCAATTCCAACAACAAAATGGGATGCAGACTTAGGCAGAAGTACAGACACAAGCTTCTGGTCAGAAATTTGTCTAAATACCTTTAAATTAACCAAAAGTCCAAACCTACAACTAATACAATTCAAAACTCTTCACAGAATTTACTATACTGGACAGAGGATGTTCAAGATGGGTCTCAAAAACTCAGACATTTGTGAGCATTGTGATAGTAATTTACCTGACAATTACATGCATGCTCTGTGGTTCTGTACACCTGTCCAGGCTCTCTGGCAACAGGTATGTGCTGATTTATCAGTCTGGCTTAAGGTTTCAATCACAGCCTCACCTTCACTTTGTGTGCTGGGTGACATGAGTGCCATCGACACAGAGGGAAGTTTAGCATCTATAATCTTCATAACTCTTTGTATAGCAAAAAAGACAATTTTATTAAACTGGAAAAACAAGACAAATATTAGTGTAAGTCATTACATGAATCTGCTATTGGCTCATATCAGCTTGGAAAAAATGTCAACTAAGAGCTCAAATAACTTAAAAGGAATTCGGGCTCTCTGGTCTCCCATAGCTAACTCCATAACTTAGGGGGCGGGATTCCTGGGTGTCGCCGCGCCTTGACTGTCTGCCGGGGTCGGGGCCTACCTGGTGCCTGGTGGGGGCAGGGGGGCGCTGTTGGTCGGGGGGTCTGGTCCGGCGCCTGGGTGGGGCAAGCGCGGGGGCCGCATGGTCTCCCGGGCCTGGGCGTGGGGGTGTGTGGATGGTGCATTGGGTGGGGGTCTGGCTTGGCTGGGGGGGTGGTCTTTTTGCGTGGGCTGGGGGGGCTTGCGCGGGGCCCTGGCCCTGGGAGGTCTGCCTGCGCTGGATGGGCGGCCCGGCTGCGCCTGGGGGCTGGCGTCACTCCTTCTCTGGGACGGTGTGGGGCAACCCTCTTGGGGCCTGCGATTGCTCCAGGTAAAGCCTACCATTGCGGGGTCTGGGGGGAGCAGGCCAGGGGAGGGGATGTCTGTGGGCAAGAGGGGGGGTCCACTACCAGTACGGGACCCTAGGGGCTTCCTCGGGCCCGCTGGTACCTGACCAGGTAGCTACAGGGGCGGTGCTTGGGGGGGGGGGGGGGGCTGGGGCTTGCCCTGGGGGCTGGCCCCCTCTGGGCTCCTCTCTCTTTGTGGGGGCTGGGGGGCCTGGGGGGTTGGCTTTCGGGCGGTGGGGCCTCTGCCCTGGGGAGACTTGGGCCCAATGCTGGGGGGGGGCGGGGGGACGGTTGTTTCATCATCGGGGGTCAGTTTGGTAGCTGTCCCCGACCTTCCCTCCTTCCTCATACGACCACTTATTAGGTTGGAAGGAGGGGCGTGCTTGCGGAATACCTCGAGGGGCCGAGCCATTTGGCAGTGGTCCACCCCTCCCATGGTCTCCGCACAGTTTCGCCCCCTTCTCCTGGTTTTAAATGCACCTTAGACACGTAGGATCCTTGGTGGGGGGTGCTAGGACATCACTGCCAGCAAGCAGGAGATGTCCTCTCAGTGCTCTACCCTCCAATTTTAACGGCACCGTAGACATTTAGGGCTCCTTGGTGAGAGGGCGATTGGACATCCCTGTAAGCAATCAGGAGATGTCCTCAGTGCCGTGCTCGCCAATTTTAACTGCACCCTTTATTACACACACCCATCAATCACAAGAAACACACCTCAACACACACACAAATACATTACACAAGGAAGGTGGGACTACTGATCTTCTGTCCCTTACCCCATCCCTGGTGGAGGGAACAGGGCCTTCAGCGGCGGTGGCCTTGTCTCCTGGGGGTCGGCCTCCTGGGCCCGGCGGCCCCCTCCCCGCGCAGGGAGAGGGATCCCTTTGTCCTCTGGCAAGTCCATGAGCGGGGGATCATATTCCATCTGAGCCTGGAGGGTGTCTGTGTCCTTGTGGTGCGGGTTCTGGCCCTTACCCTCGGGTGCCGAGCCCCTTCTGGGTCACAACATTAGGAGAGCCTGGTCAGGCAATGTACACCTTCGGGGACCCCCACTGCTCTTGGTCATCCCTTTTCTAGATGGGGGTAGCTGACCCCCATCGTGCTCTCTTCTGGATCTCCGCAGCTGCCTGGAGCTTTGGAGCGGGTCTCCCGTGGGGGGCCCGGGCTCGTACCCGGGGCTGGGGTGGGGGGATGCCCAGAACTCCTGGGTGGTGGTGGGCGGCTTGTCTGGGGTGGTGGGGCTCTCGGGGGTGGGGCCCCGCGCTGGGCCACCTGGCGCAGTGGGAGGGCTGCTCTCCTGACTGGGCTGGGCCTTGCGCTCTGCGCTTCTGTACCTCACTGCGCTCGGGTGTTGGGGGCCCGTGTGGCTGTCCTGCGGGCCCTGGTCTGGGTGCTTGGCTGGGCTGCCTGGCGGGTGGATCTCCTCCATTGACCCCACAGTATGGGTGCGGGGGCGGGCCCTGGTCGGCGGGGGTCTTGGTGTGGGGATGGCTGGGGGTTCTCCCTCCTTTTTTGTGCATTCCATCATCCACTTCAGCTTAACATAACATTCACCTGAGTACAGGCGTCGGCTGACCTTTGCACCTTCAAATAGTGTGCATGACAGAATGTAATGCTTTACATGTGTTGGTTGGTATGCACAAGTGTGTGTGTGAACTGGATGTGGACAAGTTTGTGAACACTCTCGGAGCCAGCAGGTATGTAACAGCTGAGTGTGTGGACAGGCCCCGCCCATTTTAGACCAACACTCACTATTGCAATGGGTATAAGCTCCAGCATTTTGTTGCCTGTAGATTAACAACTCTACCTTCCCTTCCCTGTAGCCATTCTCTAACTGCTATAATAAGAAAAAAAGAGAAAAAAAGAAAAAAAAAAAAAAAAAAATTACATTTAAAGAAATACTGAAATTTTGAATAAAAAACCCCTAAATTTAAAGTTGTTACCATACTTTAAAAGAGCATTATGACTACTGTATGCCACAGCAGAGGAGGGATGACAAAGATGACAAAATCATATGCTGGAAACCAATGGGCTCAAAGTCCCACCACCACATAATATTAAGCCCAATACCAAAAACAAAAACTTTAATTTGGAAGTGTAAATTAATGCATGAAAGCAAAGAGTGAGAGAAAAGAGGGAAAAAAATGTGAAAATACAACACAGCAGCTTCAAATTTACAATCTGGTTTTTCCTTTACTATAATTTACTGATCTTGAATTGACCACATAGAAGTGTTTTAAAGAAAAATAAATAAGTAAAAATGCTAAACCTCACCTTTTTGTTTAGACAGTTGTTAAAATTGGATGAGTCTAATGTTAAAATTAATCAAAACTACAGATTTTAGAGAAGTGTCAACTCTGATTGGGAAAATAGTACACAAGATGTCATCAATCCAGATACAAGATGGATGTCCTTCCTTATAAACAATTCCAAACACGTTCAAGGAAGCCCTTTTTAATATTTAAGAAATCCATACAAAATAAAATTCACTCAGACCAGCTGTGTTTAACAATCTCATCTCTACCACCTCTGAGTTGCACATCAATGTCACCCTCAGCTGATTTCCTTAACGTCATCAAGCATTTTATGCAGTGAGTTCATTACACAGAGCATTCAAGCAAAGATTCTAAGTAATGTAAATTGTGCAAAGTCATTGTGTTCACAATATAATGCCTACGGGTGTGTGAGCATCCATTTCTGTGGTTTCCTATGCATTTGTTTGCTTATTTGACATTCTGCAATCAGACTGAATTAAACAAGGAGATAGATAATGAGACATTTGCATGCACAATTATGCAACTGTGGGTGTGTGCATTTGTGGGTGAACCAGTGTTCCTGTGATTGTTCCAAATGGGTGGCAGAGGGGTCATTATAGTGAGGAAAACATCTACGTGGCTGCATTTCAGTTTTTATGTCACTTAATGTTCAATTATAACAACTAGTGTATGCAAACACACACACATATGTATATTTAGAGAAGCATTACTTAAAGTTACAAAGACACGACGGCTATCAGGAACTTCTTAATGCGAGCTGGGTTTATTTTTCGGAGTCAAACCAGGATTTTTTAAAATATAAATGTAAAAACAAAGTGAGGAGATCTTTAGGGAAAACTCCAAACGTATAAAAGTCCCACTCCAATCATATTTTGAGCTATGCTGTAAAATCATTCCCAGTGGACTTTTAATTATGATTATGCACTTTTTAGGCAAAAGTCAAAAACCTGTAAACCAGCAGTATCAGAGCCATCCAGCCAGCCAGTTTTAAGCCAGATAACAGGTCAGATGAGGAAAACAAAGAAGTTAATGGAAGTTAATGGATCAATTTGTCTGGAAGTGGATTGATCTGAAAAGAGTGCAACTGAAAAGAGTGCAACTGGAGTCTTTGGCCCGCCTATTTCCATTGCTGCGTCACAACTGACAACTTTTTCAAGCAACATTTTGTCACTTACTACTGATTCATCCTAATTTGATACCTTCATAATTTTAAGTACAAAAAAAAAGTTCTGTGATGTGTTGTCTGCTTTTTTAAATTCTGACTTTAAATCAGTGAAAACACACGCCGTAAATATGTTTTTATGCAGTTTGGCTGTATTCTGCCTCAGCTTGACTCATGGTATGGAACAACTAGAACACAAGACACTGACACTGAGTGTCTTCTCTAAAAAACAAAGACGATCAAATTCAGCAAATTAAAAGAAAATATGACCTGTGCATTTTTAATGATCCCAGTCAAGAGATAAAACCCTTCTTTCTATTGAAGAAAATAGTTCGACTCTACAATCCTTTGCTGTCACAATATTGACAACAATGTGATTGTTTGCAATGAATCCTGGGAAACATAGCATTGCTTTAATGCAGGAAATTGTTTTCTGAACCACCAAAGTTCTATGAATTAACTTCTCAGTACTTGTAGATTCTATTTAACACAGAACGCATTTTCTGTGACTTTTCACAGTTTCTTTTTTTTGTTGTACCATTTGTTTTGGAAATGGGTCCTATTTACATTTTTCAAAAAGCAGCCATAAGTGTGATTTTTGGCCACAAGAACATAGACATACATACACTAAGAACACCCTTTTCTTTGGAGTAGGTCTTTGAGTTTTTCTCAAATAAAACACATGATGATCGCTTTAGACTTTCAAAATAACATCATTATGAACTTTAATATATTTCTCAGCATTTTCCTTCTTTGAACTTCCACTGTTCACTTTATGAACAGGGTTACACAAAACCAAAACTTTGTTTTTTCCTGCTGTCATTGAGAGCTTAATCTCCTCATATTCTCATAAGTTTAGAGTCAACAACAACATGAAAGCGCTCCGGGTGCTTCCACCTCAGTAAGACAGCTCATTCAGCTTAGCACGGATGTCTGGAGCAAACTCAAGTTCCGCCACAGCAGAGGCTTCCTAGTAAATCCTGCTCTATCTGAAAGGGCATTAGGGGTCAGTCTACAAAGCTTTTGCATAAAAGGTAATGCTGTCAAAATGTCTGTAGTCGTGCTGCTTTCTAAGAGAGGGGTCTGACAGCCCAGGGAAGGAAGGCTGTGAGTTATTCATATTGACTTACGTATGAAGGGATTTCCTCAGTGTGAACGCAGCAGTATCGACTGGTCCTGTTGAAATAATCCAACACTGCTGCTCTTTAGTTCCGCACCAATGTTTTTCATCCCATGTTTGCTTTTAGATTTGAAAGTAACAGAAATCACACTTTCTTTCAGCTCGGAAGTGTGACACAGATCGCTGTAAAAATATTTGTTAAGCCATTCAAGTGCCTACATCATCACCAAACTTTATTTTATTTAAATCGAAGAGAATTTGCTGTATTAGTTTGGTTTGGTTCAATTGAATTGTGTAAGAAAACAGTTTGACACATTTATCGCTTTTGTCACGTATGGATGGGGGGGTTGACCCTAAAGGGTGTTGTGTGTTTTTGGGTTGTTCTGGAGGGTCATAGACAAATGCAAATGCATTTTAAAAGTGGAGCGCAAGTGTCTTGGAGTTCCCTTGAGGATCGTACGGCCACCTTAAGGGGCGTCATGAAAACTGAACGTACCACTGTCGAGCGTGTAGTAAGCGTGTTGGGAAGTATTTGTCAGGCAAACGTAAATTGCACGCACTTATGCCATATGGATGATGCTACCAGACGGTGCCCACTCTAGTCATTAGTGAGGTGCGTTCCTTATTGACTGCATGCAAAGGTTGTGCAGGTGATACGCAAGTGCTTGTAGGATGCTCACAAAATCTGCACTGATTGTCTAACTTCCCATTTCTAAGAGTCAGGCTGCACGCAAAAAGCGCAAACTTATCACGTGAACAACACTAGTGGGCTCCTCAGGGTTTGGGGGGTTGAAAAAGAACAAAAATCTGTACGACATGTCTGTGTCTCACCTACTTCTCACCTACTTTTGTTTCTGTCTTTTCCTAAAACATATTTTCAGCAGAGTAGCAGGAGCTCATTGGAAATTTGCTTTCGAGTTGTGGGCGGGACAGTTGGAGAGGAAGTAACCCTCTGCTGATATCCTGTCATCCCTTTGTTTGCACTCTCCCCCGCTAGCTTACAGCCATTCACAACCCAAAACTAACATTAGCAGCGGAACAAAAAAAGTGAGGAGTATTGGAGTACCTTGAGGTTGCCAGCCTATCGCAGGGCCACACTCACCACTAGGGACAATTTAGTCACCAATTCACCTATAAAGTTTTTGGACTCTGGAAGGAAGCTAGAATTCCCGGAGGAAACACAGGCATGAACAGGGTAAAGATCCAAACTCAAATACAAAAAAGGTCCCAGCCAGGATTTGAACCAAGGCCTTCTAGCTGTGAGGCAAGAGTGCTAACCATCCTTAAATTGGTGTGCAATTGTCCTGAAATTATGATTATTGCTTGTGTTATCTGTTCTGACTATGTGGCTTTTTCTGTGCAAACTCAGCTTTCATTTGTTCTAGGTTTGCCAAGCTTTGTTAACATCTACCAGATGGCAGAAAAAAGAAAAACGTTTTCAACAAAGATCAGAGTTGAGAGGGGAGCCAACGTTTAGGGAAGTTTCTTCCCATATTTGATGAGCTAATGGTCTGAGAGATGTCACAGTAAACTGCAGGGAGAGAAGGACATCAAAGACTGCTCATAAACTAATTTCCCCTCTTTTATGGGGAAGAAACCTGCTTTTCTCAGCTCCATATTTGCAGTTGAATCATACTTGTGGACCTCAGTTTCTGAAGTTGTTCTTTCATTTTTGATTACCTGCATCTGTCCCTCATTGCGCCCATGTTATATTGTCTTCTTACGTCACTCTCCTCTTTTTTGTTTGTTGACTCCTTTAGTTCTTCGTTTCCTGAGGCAAATTGTCGAGTCACGCAGCAGGACAGAACTTCAGAAGGGAAGAGGTAAGACCTCTTCCAAGAGTTATTTTCTGCTCTCCTACTCATGTTCAGTCCTTTTCTTCTCCCTTTGTGTGTTTCCTTTGTCTTCCTCTCCAATTATGGTTTATTCTTTCTTCTTATATAGACACCGACTGGTGGATCATTGCTGTCACAACAAATCAAATCCACCTTTCTCAACAGAAAATAAAACAGGAAAAACTGTTGCACAAACAAAAGTTAAACACTGCATGTTCTATCTTTTCTGAAAAGAATAGTCATCCTCTTTGGTACTCAAACTGAACAGGCTGCCAAATATTGGTGGGTAATATTCTACGTGATTCTACATAAAAACAAGACTAATATTACTAATGCTTATTTAAATCTGATATAAAAATGAAAACACTTGTTGCCCTAGGAAGCATCTCTCCCAGCAGCGCCTAATGGTCCGCTTTCCTGAGGCTCCCCAATGTGTTTCAGGGATTTTACCTATGCATAATTTTAATGTGTTTAACCCTTTAACACCAGTGCTTTAGCTCCATTGTTTCCATTCTTTCGACTACTGTAACGCTTCAGCCGTTTATTTAATCAACGTACCCCAACTGATTTTGTCGGGGAGAAAAGCGGCTCTGTTCCATTGAAGTGTTGCATGTCGGTGTAAAGCAGATAGGAAAAATCTCTTTTAGTAGTTCTAGTAGTCCAGAGAATGTCAATATTGGAGCAAAAACTCTGGTGTCAAAGAGTTAAATAAAGAGTCTCTTCAGACTGTTTGTTTATTTATAGTTTGAAAAATTAACTTGAAGATTCTCAAGCTTTGTAGGGCTTGTGACACACACATATGATAAATATAAACTCAGAACAACACTATTCAACAATACTGTGTTTTCTTTAGCAGGGTTCTTCCCGAACTTTACTGGTGTTAGTGGTTTTGCCACTGTGTTTCACGACCTTTTATCTAATAGTACAGGTTACAGTTGTAACCACACACTGTTCTCCCTTCCACTCCTCTGATCTGTCTCTAGCTAGTTTGTTGGCTGCTTGCAGCCCCTCACAACCCTGAGCTAACAAACCCAGTGCTACAAAAATGGCAAGCAATATCAGAGCTATCCAGTCATACAGTTTTAAGGATGGGGAAAACAAAGACATGCATGGATCTATGTCTCTGCGAGTGGATGCATCAGAATGCAGCGGACCATGGAGGTTGTGGCTTGACGATTTGCATAAAGAACTCTGAAAATGCAGTTTTAATCTTAATTTTCTTTTTAGTTGTACTCCATTAGAAAAATGCAACAAGAAAAAGTTAAAAATACCAAAAATGTGATTTTCATTGGAGTGGGTCTTCAAACGTCGATTTCCAGTGTGCTCTTGATGTTAGTGGCAAACTAACAAGCTTTATAGCTCACACTGATAACAGCATCTCTGTTAAAACTTAAAACTGTTTCCAATAAGAATGCTTTTCAGTCTCCTAATAAAACATTTATCCTAAGATCAGAAATACTATTCTTGTTCCTGCTGGTAATACGCTTCACAGGAGAAATGAAACAAAAATGGGAATGTTCATTACTTTGAAAATTGCTAAAATCATAACAAACATATACCAAATGTGAAGCATTGTGGTGGCAGAATAAGTTAGTTTTTTTATGAATTGTAGATTTGCTTCTTCTTCAGTTGAGCTAATATTTCTCTAAACACTAGCTCATTCTACAGGCAAATGATTATTTGCAAAAGTTTACAGAACACTACTTTAGCATTTTAGAAAAAAAAAAAACATCTTTTGTTGGGATGCCAATTCATGCCCTTTATTTTTAAACTGATTCTATTAACTTTAGTCAACCTCAAGTTTTTAAGAAGCAATGAGTTAAAACTTACTCCATCCAACACCTGATGAAGTGAACATAAAGGATCTTACTACTTACATACCTCACCCTTCAGAACAAACGGTCTGCATAACAAACACCACAGCGAGAGTTCCAAAACAAGCTTGCATCCCTAAATGAACTGAACATCTGGAAAATCCTATTTTTTCTAAATATGATTTGTTGATGCCTAGCATCATATTTTGCTTTGTTGAGGGTTTTATTGGTCTTTCCCTTCCTTTCAATGGTCTGTCTTCATTTTTTTTCTCTGATTTCCTTGATTTTCCGTGGTGATGTAGAAAGGATTAAATGCTTTTTCTTGGAAATCTATAGTAAATAGTGTTTTACAAAACAAGCACCTCGCAGAATGAAAATCATTTGCATTTGTTATGTGATGCATGTATTCTGTTTTCTTTATATGTTTTAACATTTTGTATTTGTGTCTCAGAAAAGCCTCATAGTTAATCAATTGAAATTACCTCTGGATTTACTAAATTGTAACTTAATTTAACTGAATGAAAAGTGTTTTGTATTGTAACCTAAGCAAAATAAAACATCAGAATCTGCCAAATAATAAATCAAAGGAAGAAAAAATTAGGTGTTTTCCAACACCTAACAAATACATAAATCATAACCTTTTTTATTGTCATTACAATAGTGACTTGTAAGAAATTAGAACAGCTCGAGACTGGGAGGTACAAGAAAATGCAAAGACATCCCTGTGCAAAACAAAAGCTAATTACTGTGCAAAGATTTAATATGTAAATTTAATAAGGAACCTGAAGAAAAAAGAAGTAAGAATAAATAAAAACAGGAGTCCAATTCTCGACGAGGGTAGAGCATTAAAGATGTTAAAAATAGAGAGACTTTCAAAGCTAACGCTTCGAATAATTAGAAAATCTAAACAGCAGACTCAAAACTGATCTGGTAAACATAATATTTTGGATTGTTTTGTGTAAACCAAAGATTTCTTTTTAGCAATTCAGTTGTCCAGCATGGTGGTGGAACCTTCATGGTTTGCGTTGTAGCCATCTGCACAAAATGCAATTTTTAAATCTAACAGGCTACATGAGAAAGAGATTACAAAACACTGACATAAAACTGGGCAGTGTGTGGGGACTTCAGCAGCAAATCTTTGGTTCCTGTACTAATTGCAATTGTCTGGCTAACTTCAAAATTTCTCTTAAATAATTAATTTTTGCTGCACTCTAAAAATAGAGCTGTGTGTCGTCTCCTTTTAGCACAAATTGCACACCAACATTGGGATACATCAGAAAATGAGGCAAAGTCAACTTGAAAAAAAAGGGAAAACAAGGCTGACAGTTCAGGTGATGATAGACAAACCATGCAGAAGGATTACAACACAATTTTCATCACAAAAGAAAATGGACATTGATATTTCTTTTTGTCCCCCTTGAAATGTTTTTGTTGTAATCACAAACACCCTGAATGGAAGCTGCAGTAGCTGAACCGTTTTCATCAACTCTAGCGATGCTATATTTATATAACTGTCTGCTGATTCCTGACAATGAAGCGCACAACTCTTCCTACAGGTAATCTCTAACACTCTGGAGAGTAAAACAAGCTCACAAATGGACTG
>BSAI01003845.1:0-11808 GCA_036245035.1 Adrianichthys oophorus | reverse complement strand
GTTCATCTGTTTTCCCCAAACAGATGTTCAAATTGTCTACCTACAAAAATAAGAATATAAAATAAAAACCTAAATGTTAGACAATCGATTGAAATATCTATTGATAAAAATGCATACATAACAAAAATTAAAAGTAACACAAAATACATAAAAGCATAGATCATACTAAGTGGGAGAGGCATATTAAAATTAAACTGAAAGTTAAGGACAACTCTGAACTTCCTGTTTTCGTTCATTCTCGCTGCAAATCTGTGTTCGCCTTCATCTCAGGCGCCTTTCCCCGCCCCCGCCTGCAGCTGCCTGGTCTCACAGTTGATCCGGGCGAGGCGCTGGATCATCTCAAACATGCCGAATGCCTCCCTGATTGATACTCAGCGTTAAAAGGATGGACTAGGGGGTTAAACCACTAAATTGTTCCTGAGCTCGGTTGTGACTCGAGCTCACCGCTCCCCCAGGGGATGAGTCAAGTGCGGAGAACAAATTCCACACACTTAGGTGTGTGACAACTGATGGGACTTTAAAACTGACAGAATGATGATAAACCTCCAGCACCTTGTTGCGTCCTCCCTTTTCTATTTACAATACAATTAGTATGAAATCAAAAGGGTTTTAAAAAAATACTCCTCGTATGTGTGGAATTCATAACCCTTTATTGTAACAGTAAAATGTGTCCAATGCAAGAGGCCTTTAGCTCAAAGTTAAAGTTCTGAGCAATGAGTGCCTTTCATTGCAAACAGATCTTTGTGTTCATTTTTTGAACACAAAAAACTTTGAACTTTGCGCGTTTATACAAGTGAGAAAACTGTAAAAATGTTCACGTCTGTCTGAGAAAAGTGTGCTTAAAGTATGTCATGAGGGGTTTTACTGCCGGAAGACATCTAGAATAATAGTAAAAAAGAAAGATACCCACTTCACAGATTTCACCCATTAGGCTATAAGTTATTTTTAGAATGTAACTTCTGCAATAAATAAGTTGACACTGTATATTAGCAGAAGGTAGCAGGAAAGGCAATTACGTTAAACGATAGAAAATCTGCTTCACATTATAATACTTTTCTGATCCATTTTTGTTGTAATTAGTTCTTGCGGTTGTTTACATGAGATTAAATGTTTCGAAAAAGCTGCAAAAAGATTTATGAACTTACTTAAGACTAAATTGGGTTTACGTGAGCAGTACTTCACTATAGTTATGCCATAAAACGTTTGAAATCCTGCTGTACCAGTTCTTTAGCTCCAAACATAAAGCCTGCTTGTCATTTTCACATCTCAACATGTGGAAGTAGTCATCTCAGTCTAAATCCTTTGAGCTCTAATTCTTTTCTTGTCTCCACAAAGTGTTTTCTTTAACAGACCTTCAAAAATGCTGAATGACAGGAACAGTTGCCTTGTCACTGAATATTCCCATATCCATTATGGTTTTGAAAGCCACAATAAAATGTTCCTCCTAAATTTTCACATGTGTGATCCTGAGCTGCAAAACCCCACATCTTCTTCCCACACCGTATACTCACTGTGAATTGAAACCAGCTCCTCAAAGGAGCAGACATTTTAAGACCAACAAGTTTCATGTCTGTTCCTGAGATGAAACTCATCTGCACAGTCAAGTAAAATGTAACTGAGCCCAATGACTCTTCCTGAACACATAGTATATATATTCTTTCCAACTTGTTCCCACAAAAGTGACAGAAACAGTTTTTCCAGAGTTAAAATTGTCTCTGGTGCATCACATCTCCCTTTAACTCTGCCAAGCCTAGCCACAAGGTTCTCATTCCTCTGCTGCTTCTCTGACTCACCACTGAACAATGCCTGCCATTGAACTTTCAATGAGTGCCTTCATTGAACAGCTGGAATCTATTACTGCAGAGTCCAGTAGCCATGGTAACTCTACAACACTTCACATGAACATCCATGCATTTGCATGTAGAATCATGAAACCACAAACCTGGTGGGAGTGTGTTTGAGGAGCACATGTTTAGCAGCTGACTTATAATGCTCTCACCTTTTCCAGCCCAGGCCTTCAGTGCTATTTATCCTAAACAGTTATAATTTCCATGAGATGGATGAATGAGGCACACCACATCTGTGAATGATTTTTGCTCAAGCTTACAGCTTCATTCCCTGCTCTGAGTACAGTTCTGACAGGGTTACACAGAACAGAGGAGGCAAATTTGACAAACTGACAAAAGCTTCTATATGGAGACACAAAACAACCACAACATGCAGCTGGGAGCACTTTCCTTTAAGGAAACAAGATTGCTTAGTGTTACTGAATGCAGCAAAAGAACCCACACGGCAAACAACTCCTGCATTGCATACCCAGCAGTCCACATTCAAAGCAGCATGGCTTAGGGTTGACCTCTTCTACTTTATAGACAGAGACAGTGAACTGAAACAGGAAGCTGGTTCCACCAGAGCGGTGTAGACTCATACTAGACACAGACACATCTATTAGATGTCTACATCATGGCTATTTCAAAGCTCACAGCTATAGATATACATTAAGCATGTGATGGACATCAATTCATAGAAGTCTATTACATAACCTTGTTTAGATCTCTAGCAGACAACTTTCCCACAGCTAATTACGTCATGGTCCCATCATGTCTTGTGTGTTGTAGACAAGCTACTGTATTAGGGTAATTTCTTCCCACCGGACACATTAGATAACTAATAGATGTCCTTGTCAGCTGGTGCAGAACAGTTCCACTGTCAAAAAGGGGGACATGGTTGCACTTTGAGGAGATTCTTTTTCTTCCTCCCCACAGTTTTTGACCAGAGGAGAGAGGGGAGGAAGACAGTGTGACAACAGTTGAAGGCGTAGGGCGTAACAGATTGAGGCTGCGGAGTGCAGTGGAATCGGTAGACTGGTGGGTGAACGACAGGGCGCACAGACCCCAGCTACATTGGCACACCTGCGACGGCAGCACACCAACCCCGGGACCTCGGCGACAGCGGGACTCTGGCAATGGTGGCGCACCGACCCCGGCAACTGTGACAGCGGGACCTCGGCGACAGTGGGGCACCAACCCCGGCGACGGTGGCGCACCCACGCTGGCATCAAGATACTCCCCAGTGGCCAACAGCAGCGGACAGACCAGCGTGAGACCAACAGGTGTTGCACAACCTGCGTAGCCGCAGCATGCTGTGGAACCTGCATAACTTACTTTATGCAGGGACGAGCTTGACTGGGCTTACACCTTTCCTTTCTAAGGGCCTTAGGTCACGAGAGGTCACTCACCTCTCGTGACCGTTCATCACCGATAAAGCAACGTCGCATGTACTCGGCCACGGCTGATGTTCCTTGAGGGTCCCTCCCACCGCTCCTAAAGTTTTGAGCTGCACAAAATATTGCAGCAGTGCTCCAGCAAAGTTCACCCCATCTCTGACGCCCAGTCAAAGTTTAGCTCCGCTAGACACAAGTTTGTGGACGCTTGGGTCTGCTAGGCCAATGCAGAAATCTTAAACGCTTAACCACCGCTGCTTTGCCAGCGTTGCACTGGCGGCAACTACACATTGCACAAACGTCGGTGGAGTGGTCATCAGCTGCTTACTAGCGGACACGACGTTGTTGGAAAGGTGTCGGGCATTGAAGCAGTGATCCATGGCAGTGATGAACTTTGATTTGGCGTGGTCATAGAGGTGCTTGAGCGGGACCAGTAACTGGCCGAAAACACAGGGAGAAATAGACATCGAATTAGCCCAAAAATTGCATCACCATGGATCCTGAGAGATGCCCACATGCGTAAAACACCTTAGCTGCAGCAACCAACGCTACATCAACGCTTGCTATAGCTTGCTACCGCTAAAGATATGCCGGCTTCAGCGGTAAATCGCTATGGCAACGCCCATGTGTTCAATTTTTACTATGTAGACATAATCTTTGGATATTTTTAGATTTCTATTAGAGTACTTTTATAAACATTTACTAGATATAAAATGGAAAAGTCAAGTCTAACATGTTTCTATCATTGTGGTTTTGGTGTGTAAACACAAGAACATTGGTGTAGAGTCCACTTTTTTTCTAACAATGAAGAGGGTGTACGGTGGTGTAGTGGTTACCCCTTTTACCTTACAGTTAGAAGAACTTCAAATACTGGTTCAAATACCAGCTGGACCTTCCTGTGTGAAGTTTGCCTCTACCTCTACAGGTGTGGATTTTCTCCAGCTTCATGTTTCATAGGTTAACTGCCGTCTGTAAATTGCTCCTGTGTGTTTGTTTGACCCTGTGACAAACTGGTGATGGGGTAAGGGTGTACTCCACCTTCAACACCAGCTGGATTGGAACCAGCAAACCTGTGACCCCAAAAGAGATTCAGTGGGTTCTGAAGATGAATGGATGTAAATGGACAGTATTTATGTTTTAACTAGTACATGTTTTAAAAAGTACTGTAATAAATATGTAAAAATATCCCGAGATTAGAAGATTACAAGTAGACGTGTAGGAGACCTCTATATGCAGACATCTTTCAGAACACTGTTGGTAGAGTAACAAAACAGAGTTGTCCGAGATGTCCTGTTGAAATCTAGAGTAGATGTCTAATAGGTATCTAAGATACTTCCTGTGCCTAATGAGCTTCATATTAATTTGGAGAGTTTAGTTAAAAGCCAAGCATTCTTCAGATTAAAAGGGAAGAGCTCTGTTTGGAATACAGTGTTCCCTCATTTACCACAAGAGTAACATTCTAAAAAGTGGGTGGTTACTCTTCAGCTGATTGGGCCTTGTGCTGGGCCCCATGCTATGTTGGGAGGGCTGTTTTCTGGTGGGGCTGGTGCTGCATTCGCCATGCTCCAGCCCTGGTCTGGTTGGCTGATGTTAGGTTGCCTGGTGAATGGGTTTCCTTGATCTATTTGCTACCCCGTTCAGGTGTCTGGGGGCCCTGGCTACCCCTGTGGTCTCGCCTTCGGCAGGAGTCTTCGTGTGGCGGTAACCAGGTATTCTCCCTCTTTTTAGATTCCATCATTCACCACAGTAGAAGATAAAAACTTACCTGTGCACAGGTGTCATCTCACCTTTGCACAAAGAGTATGCGGGATGAAAAGAATGCTTGATGTGTTGGTTCGAGTGTAGAAGTATGTGCATGTGAGGTGTACTTAAACCGTGTATGTGTTGACATATATGTGTGTGAAGATTTTTGGGACCAACAGGTATGTTTGTAAAATATATATAATTTTGAAAATCGTTAACGTGATCATGAAAGTAGACAGCGGTAGTCAAGTGGCCGTCAGACATGCAGAATGTCTCCGCTGTCCAGATACATTTACACATCATCCATTCAGAGCTGCAACCGGCCGAAGATTCTGCTGTTGCAGCCTAGCTGTTGCCTGATTTCGCAAAGGCATCATCCTTACCTGTCACTGGACTGCCACTGCACAATGTCAAAATGTGCCCAGGCAGCCACTGACTTAAAAGCCATTTCTTAAAACCTCTGTGACTGCCACCAGACATATAAAAATGCGATTGCCACCTGCCATTTACAATTGCTGCCACACGGCCACCTGCCGGATTTGCTGAAAAACTTGCAATTAGGTTGCCGCGTGGTGGCATTTTGGGATATGTGAGTGTAGAACAACCCCTTCTTTCCTCCACTTGCTTTTCCACCAGCTCTAACATCCCAATCTCTCCTTTTTTATTTTTTCTTCTTGCAGTCCAACAAGAAATGTTTACAAAGATAATCAATATAAATAAAGTTTATCCTCAAATACAAGAATGATTCATACAAATGTAGACCTTGTTTGTCTGAAGATTCAAAACTTGTCATTGTAACAGGAAAAATTGTCGAACACCAGAGGCCTTCAGCTCCGGTCTATTTGCTCAGCTGTTGGACAGGACAAGTTGAAAAAAAAAAAAAAACAGGGCTGGACACTGATGCATTTATCACATGTAAACACATTACTGAATACATGCTGATAATTGTTTTAACACACTTTTTGGCCTTTTGGCTTACATCTTTAAGGTCAGTGTTAAAGCCTTCCACTCACTAAATACCAAAGCAGAGAGTTGTGGGAACTGAAGCTTTATCAACATGTTTAACAAGATTGCAGCTTGTGACACAATAAAAAATGCGATTTAGTCAAACATTTTTGTGAAACATTGATTGGTAAGTATTTTTTAAAAGCATTTTCATTGAAACAGTCATCAGGTCTATTTAGCTCTGGTCTTGCACGCTTGGAAAACCAAAATACTATCAGTTTTATTCAAAGAAGTACTCGGGATACTGCCCAACAAGGTATCCATCATCAGGATTTACTGGAAAACGTGGAGGTGTGGTCCATCCAAAGTCCATTAATCTCTGATTATCCACATCTTGGCCCGCTTATACTATGGTCAATTGTGAAAGAAAGAAATATTAAACACATTTCTTGTTTCTGTTTATTTGTTTCTTTCATGAAAAGTACATGACGTTAACATCTTCCATACACAACATATTTTCACATATCTTCATAACAGAAAAGGAGAAGTAAGAAGAATAAAATTCTTGTTTTATTTCTGCCCCTATGTTACATCATATAAAGAACAAAAGAGAAATTCCTAGATGGCCTTTAGCCCCTGTCTCCACACTTTCACTACACATTACATACTTCTCAAGTTTTTTCTTTACAAATATGTTTTTTAATAATATTTTATTAGTACAACTTTTCAGAATTTTGTGCTGAGCATTCCAAATTTTCACCCCGACAACAGAAAAACATGTCTGTGTTAAAGCAGTATGAGCAACTCAAACTTCAAATTAGATATCCTCCTGTGATTTTAATCTTCTGAGGTGAAAACAAATATTATTAGTAGTTATTCTAGAACTTGTTATTTTCAATGTTTACATTTTTTTTTTTTTTTCAAAAAAAGCTTCAGGAGTTGGAGCTCTGTCTCCCGCTCTGGTCACTGTCAGGAGCCGTCCCCTGTTTATTCATTCATTCATTCATTCATTTTCCAATCCGCTTTATCCCTGTCGGGGTCACGGGGTTGCCGGAGCCTAACCCGGCTACTCATGGGTGAAGGCAGGGGACACCCCTGGACTGGTCGCTAGTCTGTCGCAGGGGCTCCCCTGTTTATTGACTCACTAAATCTCCCAGCCTCCTCAGCGCGTAATCTCCAGATGCCGCTCACCTGAAGCCTATTCACAATAACTCACCTGGGACCCAGCAGTAATCAGTCTGAGACTTAAGCAGTGCTTTGCTTTGCTCAGTGATACGTATTGCTTGTGCCACATAGTCTGCATTATAGAGTGTTAATATCCGGTCCTGACATTCTGTTAACCTGTCCCTGATTCAGCTCAGACTCTGGAACCCGACTCTGTTTGTCTGCCGCCTGCCCCGACCCACCCTGATACACCCGTTTACCCTGTTCTACTCTCTACTCCTCCCAAAGTCTTGTTTTGCCCAGCAGACTTGGACTTTTGCCTGGACTCTGACCATGGTTATGTCTTGCCCCTGTCCTCTGTCATTTAAACGTTTGCACATGGATCCAAACACCTCCACGTCACACTGTGGTTTAGTTTGGATTTTTTTGTTGTTTGGAAAATGTTCTGAGTAGCCTCGTCAATCCCACCAGTTTTAGGTTCATGATCCACAGCTGTTGTTATTTAGTTAATCTACCTCAGTGTTAATAAGTGTCTGGTTTTCTGTCCATCATTGTCAGGTCATCTGCTCTGCTATCACCTTTTTGTTGTTCCCATGATTTTTGTCATGTTTCGGTTTATTCATTAAATGTTTTACTTTTCTGCCACCACACCTGTTCTCCTGCATTTTGGGTCCTCCACCACCACTCCATGACACTGTCATTCTGCCCACATGGCAGGTGTGGCCAATGTTCCTTAATTGGCAACTGCTAGCCATTTAGGATGGAGGAGGCCACACCAAGACAGGCAGAGAGCAGAGCAGGAGGCTGAGGAGTAGTGATGGGCATATGAAGCAGTGAAGCCTTTCATCCAATTGGTTCACTCCAGTGCAATGCTTCATGAAGCTTTATTTGTTGTAGGAGGACATCTAGTGGACACACAAAGTATCATTTGAATTAGAAGCGGTAATTTGAAAACTATGAATAAACGTGTCAGCAAAATAAAGAAGTTTACAAAATATTTACATTGCTGTATACTTTCTTTGTGTGTTTACTTGTGTAGTGGTGGTTTCTGAACTTCAAAGGAAAATGAAGAAATGATGAAAATGACAATTTAAAGTGAGGTGAGAGTAGGCACAGATATAGATTTTATTGCGTTGGTGCTGAACCAGTTCTTTAAAGGAGGGGTTTGTTTGGGTAATTTGGTTGTTATATACTATTTTTCGTGGTGTTATGAGCAGTTTTATTTGACACCAAGTATGAAAAGTGCTATAAATGAAGATTGATGATTGACTAAAACTGTTCTGGTCTCTAAAGGTGGAACAGCTGCTTCAAAGATGAAAACTAAAATAAAGAGCCAGTTTTGCACACTTGAAATGACGACCTGCACAAATGTGGATTTTTTTAAGTTAAGCCTTTAGTGAGCAGCTAAAACACAAACACAGCACAGGCAACTTCTGTCTTGGTCTTTCATTTTACAGCAGGTTCAGTAGACTCCACTCTTTTACATTTATCTACAAAATACATCAGTAAATGCCTGTCTCATATCCCTGTGATCATGTTTAACCACATATGCATGACACAAAAACAGGGCTGTTAGGTTCATGCAACTATAAACATTAATATGCTACAGAAAAAAGACAGAGTGTTAATTTCAATCACTTGCAAGGAGAAACAAAAGGGAGCGCATCAACCGTTTCTGAAACTCTTGCCTTTTGTTAACAACTAAATGCAAATGTAGCTCTGAGGGAAGGGCTTAAGCTACATCTGAGGATAAGAGTTATACAGAGTTTTCAGTTCAGCCTGTTTTTCATACCTGACCTTTGTCTGTTATGACTTCTTCCAGCCAACAGGCCTCCAGTACCAGCAGAACAGCACACTGCATTAATTTAGAGCAAGCCACATTATTCTAACACAATAAAAAGTAGGAAAATAACTAGAAATTCAAGTGCAGGCCTTTTCTTTTGCGTGAAAAGCATTTCTTCATTGGGTTTTGCGTGAGCGGCGTAGCATTTACTTTGCAAAAGCGAAGTAGATATTTTAATGCAAAGCTGCTTGCAAAGCTTTCTTTGTTGCATTAAGCACAGCATAGCATTAAAACATTCTCAGGCGCTGATTGTAGGTCCTGCAAAGGGATGACAGAAGATTTTAGATTATGTACAGTTACCTCTCTAACATCCCCCCATTTTGTCATACATTTGTTCATTCTCACTTCACTTCATTGTCACTTCCTTCCAGGATTTTCAACAAGTCATATTTATGAACACAAGCACATACTCAGAGGTCATTAGATCCCATGTCACAGTTTAGTTTTCACAATCATTGTTCAGGTCAAAAAGAGGGCAGAGATTTTGCATGTCATACTCATCCTCAGAATTCCCTATCAGAGGGTGCAGCTGAGCCTTGAGTCCAGGCAGTGGTGAAGAATAATCTGCTGATCAAAGCTTGAAGACAGCGAATACAACAGCATCCACACAAGGTCCAAAGCTCCAGGCTGCTGCGGAGATCCAGAAGGGAGCACGGCGGAGGTCAGGTACCCCCATCTAGAGGAGGGATGACCAAGAGAGAAAGTGGGTGTGCCCGAAGGAGTACATAGCCTGACCAGGCTCTCCTATTGTTGTGATTTAGAAGGGCCCCGGCGCCCGAGGGTAAGGACCAGAACTCACACCACAAGGACACAGACACCCTCCAGGCTCAGAAGGAATATGATCCCCCACTCATGGACTTTCCAGAGGACTAAGGGATCCCTCTCCCTGTGTGGGGAGGGGGCCGCCGGGCACAGGAGGCCAACACCCAAGAGACAAGGCCACCGCTGCTGAAGGCCCTGTTCCCTCCACCAGGGATGGGGTAGGGGACAGAAGATCAGTAGTCCCCCCTTCCTTGTGTAATGTATTTGTGTGTGTGTTGAGGTGTGTTTCTTGTGGTTGAAGGGTGTGTGTAATAAAGGGTGCAGTTAAAATTGGAGGGTAGAGCACTGAGAGGACATCTCCTGCTTGCTGGCAGTGATGTCCTAGCACCCCCCACCAAGGATCCTACGTGTCTAAGGTGCATTTAAAACCAAGAGAAGGGGGCGAAACTGTGCGGAGACCATGGGAGGGGGGACCACTTCCAAGTGGCTCGGCCCCTCGAGGTATTCCGCAAGAACGCCCCCCCTTCCAACCTAATAAATGGTCGTATGAGGAAGGAGGGAAGGTCGGGGACAGCTACCAAACTGACCCCCGATGATGAAACATCCCCACCCCCCAGCATTGGGCCCAAGTCTCCCCAGGGCAGAGGCCCCACCGCCCGAAAGCCGACCCCCCACTCCACACAAAGAGAGAGGAGCCCAGAGGGGGCAAGCCCCTCCAGCACATGCAAAAAGACCACCCCCCAGCCAAGCCAGACCCCCACCCCATGCACCATCCACACCCCCCCACACTCAGGCCCAGGAGACCATGTGGCCCCCGCGCTCACCCCACCCAGGCGCCGGACCAGACCCTGTGACCAACAGCGGATTAGCTAAAAATTTACCAGATTTATTTGAGTTTTCAAAATTTTCGAGTCGAAGTTTTTGTATTTGGAATTGTGTTTGTTTATTGATGATGTCATTTAACTGAAGCTTTAAGTTTTTCAGATCTCCCAGAATGTGTTCTTGTGCAGAAGCAGCATAAGCAGCCTCTAGATCTTTGATTTTATTTTCTATTTCTAATAAATCTGCTTTCTCTTTGTGTTTTTTATTTGTTGAATAAGAAATAATTTTTCCTCTCATCACTGCTTTTGCTGTTTCCCAAAGAATAGATGGTGAAATATCCGGAGTATCATTAAATTCTAGGAAGGTTGCCCACTCTTTTTTAAAGAATTGAATAAACTCTTGATCTTTTAACAGAGAAGTGTTAAACCTCCAGGTTAAGCCAGAAGGTGTGGGTATATCTCTAGAAATATTTACAGAAACTGGTGCATGATCACTAATGATAATTGGATGAATGTTGGAATCCTTGATATCTTTTAAAAGAGAATTACTGACTAATAAGTAGTCTAAGCGAGACTGTGAGTGGTGAACTGGAGAAAAGAAAGTGAACCCTTTAGTGTTTGGATGACATGAGCGCCAAGCGTCGCAGAGACCCAACTCATCCATGTACTGCTTCAAAATACTTGCAGAACGCCATGTGCGCTGGTGTCCTGCTGTGCTGAGTCTGTCAAGTTCAGGATCAAGGACCAAGTTGAGGTCTCCTCCTATAATTATTGTGGAGTCAGCGTGAACCGAAAGTGAGGTGAAGAATCTGTGAAAGAAGGAGGATTCATCAGCATTGGGACCATAGATACTGGCTATACAGAAATCTTTATTCTGAACTGATATGTTAATAATTACAAATCTGCCTTCTGGATCAACAATTGTGTCTTTATGAGTAAATGTAATATTTTTATTAATTAAAATAGCAACTCCTCTTTGTTTGGAGTTGTAACTATCTGAGTAGATGAATGGGAATTGTGAGCAGCACAGGAGATGATCAGCTGATCTGGATAAGTGGGTCTCCTGCAGTAAAACTAGATCTGCTTTTAGATCATTCAGATGGTTGAAAACTTTCAGCCTCTTTGGCCCAGAGCCAAGTCCACGCACATTCCAGCTAAAGATGTTCAGACTGGACATGACTACACTGACTGAGAGAGTGCTATGCTAAGTAATGCGCGTGCGTCTGTGAGTCCTGTGCGCGTGCCCGCTGACCAATGCGCAGAGGAGCGCTGTGTGCTTGTGCGCGTGAATGTTTCCTGGCTGTGTG
>BSAI01003841.1:0-45764 GCA_036245035.1 Adrianichthys oophorus | reverse complement strand
ACTATTCAGCTTTAATAGCACAGAATGGAAATAATCCGAGATTTCGTTTTAGTACTATAGCCAGACTGACCAGCAGTCACAGCTGCTACTCTCAGCGCTGGAAATTTTCTTTCATTTTTCAATAGTTAAATCTTAATATTAGACATAAGTTGTACAAAGTTATCCCTGCTATCAGCCCAGAGCAGGCTAAAACAGTAGAAACAAAGGCATCTATAGAAACCTCTGTAACATTAGACTGCTTCACTGCTGTAGATCTAGCTGAATTAACATCAATTATTACATCCTCCAAAACCTCAACTTGTCTTTTGGGCCCAATCCCCACTAAGGTTTTTAAAGAAACCTTCCCCTTAATTAATGAATCCATTTTAACTATTATAAATAATTCCATAGAAACAGGTTATGTACCACAGTCTTTTAAATATGCAGTTGTTAAACCTCTTCTGAAAAAGCCCAGTTTGGATCCTGGTATTCTGGCCAACTATAGAGCAATATCAAATATTGCTTTATTTCTAAAATCCTAGAAAGAGTTGTAGTTAAACAGCTATACTGCCACCTACAGGACAATAGGCTCTTTGAAGATTTTTAGTCAGGGTTCAGACCTCACCAGAGCACTGAAACTGCACTAGTTAAGGTGCATTCACACCGAACGCGAATTTTGCGTGGCCCGTCCCTTTCTCGCCATGCGGAGAATTCGCTGCTCACCGCGTGGCCAAAAATGTGTTCCCCAAGCTCGCCGCCTCGTTCGCGTGTGGAAGGAGCTAGCAGCTCATGTTTGTAGCCTGATTGCTACACCCAGCTGCGTCTGTGTATCTCATTTACAATGTATGGGAGACACAGATAATATTTAGACATCAGGTTTAATCATTTCGAAGAGCTCTACAAAAACATCAGTGATCACGTCTCCATGTTTGGGTTCATAATAACATTTAGTTTCCCTTTAGCTCCAGCGAGTTTCTCTCCTGCTGCTGTGTCTGATTGACGGTTGCTTCTGCTGTGTTTCCATCTCTCTCTGACTGAATTCAAATGCTTACTGAGGACCAAAATAAAAACAAGAATAAAATGCGGGGACCTTGTTTTATTGTTGTCTCAATTAAAATAAGAAAAACACCATGACGTTCAGGAGGTCTGAGCAGACTGCTTTCTCATCCAGCAGCGGTCCTCTGTCTGGCCCCGAGCTCCTCTACTGGGAGCCGGCATAGTGAGCGTGTCCACTACAGCTCCATAGGTCCTGTGACAGATTCTCTATAGCGAATCCGCCTTCACCAACAGTAACCGGGACGGGATCAGGAAACCCTGTTGCCCGGAAAGGGATCCAGCGGGATAAGAAAATGAATGGAAGTTCAGGAGAGCTATGAATCTATCCACCATATTGGATGTTTTCTCCCTGCTGTCACTGAAAATGTCACGTGCCTGAAATTGAGTCCCTGATTGGTTGAGGAGACTCCACCACCTCCCCAGAGTTCTGATTTTATTTATAACTTTGGCCGGCCGCAGCAGCCGCTCAATTCGCGCTGCTTCCAGGCTTTCATGCAACGCCGGCCACTCAATTCACACCGCAGAACCTCAGTTTGCTTCTAAACCATTGACTTTACATTGAAACTGGCCGTCACTGCCATACGAATTGCATTCGGTGTGAGTGCACCTTTATAGTCACTAATGACTTGTTACTGGCCTCAGAAAAAGGACTAATCTCTATTATGGTCCAGTTAGATCTTAGCGCAGCCTTTGACACTATAGACCACAGCATCTTACTCCAGAGACTAGAGCATGACATAGAGATCAGAGGATCTGCCCTCCAGTGGTTTGAATTATATTTATATGATAGGTACCAGTTTGTTCATGTAAATGGACAGTCGTCACATTGCTGTTGAGTAAGTCATGGAGTCCCACAGGGCTCAGTTCTAAACTCAAACTTTATTTATTTGTACAGCGCCTTTCCTTCTTATGAAAACCCAAGGCGCTTTACATAAAAAATAAATAAATAAAAATAAAAATATAATAATAAGATATATAATAATAATAATAAAAATAAAATAATAAAAAAATACAATTACAATTACCACCCCCCTTTCCTCCCCAGCTCCTCCCTCCATCCACCCAGCCCCCACAATACATGACACCCCCCACAGGAAAACTGAACAAAGACTAAAAACTCCAGCTCAAATGACCCATCTCTAGGACCCATCCTGTTTATGCTTTACCTGCTGTCTCTAGGGAATGTAATCAGAAAACACAATATTAATTTTCACTGTTATGCAGATGATACATAGTTGTATGTATCCATTAAGTCCGACCAGAATGACCACTTAGAGAAATTGAATGCCTGCATTAGTGACATCAAAACTTGGATGGCAGTTAATGACCGCCTCCTAAACCCAGAAAAAAAACAAGGTCATTATACTAGGTCCTAAACACCTGAGAGATGCTCTATCTGATCAGATGGTCTCCCTGGATGGTGTAAATATAGCCTCCAATCCCACAGTTAGAAACTTGGGGGTTTTATTTGACCAGGATTTATCATTTAAGGCTCACATATCACTTTTTTTCACCTATGCAATATTTTTAGGATCAGAAATATCTTATCTAGAAGCGATGCTGAAAAACTCATTTATGCATTTGTTACGTCTAGGCTGGATTACTGTAAGTCTTTGCTAGCAGCCTGTCCTAAAAGTTCTTTAAAAAGTCTTCAGCTTGTTCAAAATGCAGCAGCTAGATTGTTAGCAGGAACCAGCAGAAGAGAACACATTACTCCTGTGTTAGCTTCACTTCACTGGATCACGGTTCAATCTAGAATCAAGTTCAAAATCCTCCTGCTAACCTATAAGGCCTTGAATGGTATGACCCCATCCTATATTAAAGATCTCATAGTGCCTTACCAACCAAATAGAACACTAGAATCTCTAAAAGTACAGTTGGAGGTAGAGCCTTTAGCCACCAAGCTCCTGTTTTATGAAATAAACTTCCAGCTCATGAGAGGCTGACACAGTTTCTACATTCAAAGTTAGACTTAAAACATTCCTCTTTGGACAGGCTTATTGCCAGGCTAGCTAGTAATCAGAGATTATTTACCTGTCTTCCCTACCTCACCTATTGTAACAAAGTTTACCACACTGGCCCTGCTCGCTCGTGCTTCCCCCTACCAGCCCTACCCTATCAGAGTGGAATGACCTCTTCCTCTCTCCCCTACCTGAAACAGGGGTTATATCCTTACTATACTATGGTCACAAGCACAATTTTGTTCTAACTTTTGAACATTCTTTAAAAATCTTGGGAGCATTATAATTGCATTGTGAATTCAATGAAAATAAAGTTGTTTTTTTTTACATTTAATGTATGCATACATTACCTTTTAAAATGAATCTGCAGTTGATACGATACTTATTTTAAAGTAATTAAAATAAAACACCAGATTCGTACTTTTCTTTTACTCTAATAAACGTGATGTGACCGTCCAGAGATGACAACAAAGACGGTGGTCCTTGATTGAAGCTTGAGCAAGTTTGAGAAGGCGGTTTTAAATAAAGTTTTTCTTTTTTTTTAATGAAGGAGGCGGAGCAGTTGCAGCCGGAAACAGGCGGTGCAGTGTTCACTGGTCTGTGTCACAAACATGGCGGCCTTCAGCAAGTTTGTGACAGCCAGGAACTCGTCCGCGGTCGGCGGCCTTCTTCTGCTCATCTACCTGCTCCGTAAACGGCGCAGAACGCCGAGAGCTCACAGGTGGGTGACCGAAGGGTGCCGGCTGGAGACAGCAACCGCGCTTGACCGCTTGCTGGCGGCTGTCCGGATATACTTAGGGAATTAAGTCGGGAACGGATCCCGGGTTGAAAGCCTGGTTCAGAGTGCCGGTTCGGTCCGTCAGTGCGGCTCCTTGTCGTCTGTGTTCGTGTTAAGGGCCTGGTGGCCTTCACAGGGACACCGCGACCATGAAGTTTTAGCAGATAAGCCGGTCGTTGAACGTTGACCGGACTCGTAACTTTGCGTTATCTCGGCCAGGACTGGAGGGGAAAGTTCGGCTGAACTGCAGCAAAACCGGTGCATAGGTTCGGATCGAACCAGGAGTCCTTACTGCCATTAGTACTGTTAAGCCCCGTTTGGACCCGCTGGACGGACGTGTTCGACCATGTGTCACCTGTGGACATTTGAAACATGCTAACTTACTTACTGAGCTCGCGCGTGCGTCTGTGGCTCTCGTCCTTGGTTCAGATTGGAAGCCGGCCTAACCAGTTACTGAGAACCCAGAAACGAACCTTTTACGTTCCGACCGATCATAAAACAGTTGTTTGTTGAGTCTGTTTTTGCTATATAAAATAAAAGAATGGCAGAAATGTAATGAATGGAGGTGCTTCTAGGGGATAAGGCAGCTAAATTGCAGCAGTTTTCCTTTGAGACCCAGTTTGTTTCTGTTCCCCTCAGTTCTAAAGGAGAGCTGCCCCTGCTTCTCAACCCAGAGGTTCGTTCCAACAGAGCAGCTTCAATATTTTTCCAGGGTGAAGCAGCATCTGACATACTGTGTTGTCTTCATGCAGAAAGATGCCAAAAGAGACAAGGCGGCCGTGGATAAAACCTTCTTCCTCCGGATCCTTGGGATTGTGCGAATCATGGTGCCGGGAGTATTCTGCATGGAGGTACCTTCATGCTTGAGAGTATTTGGATCTGGAGAGTTTTCACAAAAACTGACCACTCATCATGACTCAACTTTTCCTTGAGCCTTCATTAGTTTAAACAAATATCCAGAATTTCAACAGTTAGTTTCCTGATGTGGTTCTTTTTAGACCCACACAACACAATTTTCATCAGAATGGGTCTTTAACTTTCTTCTGATAAAATGGATAAAATGTTTAATTATTCAGTCACGTCATTGCTGCGTCCACCATAAAAATTCATGGTCTTAGATTTTACAGATATGTTTCAGTGGAGGCAGAGAAAAAGATCTGTTGTGAAAATGGAGATGTTAACCAATTGTTTAATGCCTTTTCCCTTTTATTCATTGGCTGTGTTCCTCATAGACAGCTTACCTGATCCTCATTGCCAGCATGCTGGTGGCCAGAACCTACTGTGACGTGTGGATGATCCAGAACGGAACCATGATTGAAAGGTAAGACCAGTCTTTAGATTATTTCTGTCTGTTTTTGGTTGTGTGTGGAGCATTGACTGTAGATGAGAACCGGACAGAGTGTGACATCATCCATTGAAGATGACGTACTTCTTGCTCCAACCAAATTAAGTCAATTCAGTCGCCATTTTTTGCGATACGGAGGCGACCATGTAAGAGCCAGACAACATCAGGAAGCTTTGATTGGTCTGACTAGGTCTGAGTTAACATTTCTAAGGCAACCACTCTCACCAATCAGGAGTGAGCTTGTTGGAAGGTAACACCCCTACTTAAAAGTGGGCTCAGGAGAATCTGTCAAACTTTTCAAATGTTTGACGTGAGACCACATACTTTTAGTGAAGCATCTGATTGGTCAGTTTATAACTTGAATAGCTTGCGATAAAGAAGTAATGTTAAAAAAAAAAGATGAGCAAGCAGATGTCAAAAAGGTAGCAGAGTAAGAATGGTTATTCTGACAAGTAGAATAACTTAATAATGGTGTTTATTTCTCTATACAATATAGGATATTGGTTTCTGGGAGACCACAGGTACTTCCTGTTTATCGCTCAGTCCAGTTTTTATATTCAGTCTATGTTGTGGAGCCAGATTCCACACACGATTTCCTCTACCAGCCCCATTTCCTTCATCTTTAAATCTCCAGAAAGACGTGTGCAGATACACGCGTTCAGCACTGTATACACACTGTTTCAGATCAATGTAGCGTCTTTCTGTTCGTTTTTTTTAAAGACAACCTGCAGCCTTGAAGCTGTAAAAAATGAAAAACCACTGACATTTATGCAGAGTTTGATGCAAGTTTCATTGCACTGAGTTTTAAAAACTTTAGAAAACAGAATTAACTCTAATTAGGAAACATGAAAACCATCCACTGTTGCATAAACAAAATGATTTGATCGTTCCTCACAAGATGAAAATGTGTTTTTGGATTTGAAGGTTCATAGACAATGCGGGCTGACCTGGTTCTCCATGTCTGGCTTTCTGCCTCTTTCTGCATGTTCTCATCTTTAAAAACTGGGTGGGTATCACTGGGCCAGTACTAAACTGGTTCAAAATGTACTTGGGAAAACAGGAAATATTTTGTATCAGTTGGTAACTTCACATCAGAGCCAAGAGAAATTACATGTGGAGTTCCCCAAGGCTCCATCCTGGGGCCACTTCTATTTAATATCTACATGCTCTCACAAGCCAAGGTTATAAAGAACAACGTTATTAGTTACCATAGCTATGCAGATGACACACAGATATATATTACAATGACACCAGGAGACAGAGGCCCTGTACAGGCTCTTGGTAAATGCATTGAGGACATAAATGACTGGATGTGTCACAACTTACTTCAATTAAACAAAAACAAAACTGAGGTTATTGTCTTTGGGGCTAAAGAGAACGGTTGGACGTCACTACAGAGCTTCAATCTATTCATCTTAACACCACCAACCAGACCAAAAACTTGGGTGTAGTGATAGACACAGACCTACATTTTAATAAACAAATTAAGGCAGTCACAAACTCAGCCTACTATCATCTCAAAAATATTTCAAGGATGTCTAAGCAGGACCTAGAAAAATTGGTTTTTGCTTTCATTTTTAGTCGACTTGAGTACTGTAACAGCGTTTTCACATGACTACCAAGAATATCAATCAGGATACCGCAGCTTATTCAGAACTCAGTTGCTTGTGTTCTCACAGGAACTAAAAAAGTAGACCACATCAGTCCAGTTCTGAGGTCTTTACACTGGCTGCCTGTCTGCCAGAGAATGGACTTTAAGGGTATGCTAATGGTTTATAAAGCTTTGAATGGTTTATCACCAAAGTACATGACTGACCTCTTTACCCAGTATTAAACCAGCCAGACCTCTCCACTCATCTGGATCCAGTATTTTGTCAGTTCCTAGAATGAAAACTAAACATGGAGAATCTGCATTCAGCTTCTATGCTCCACAGATCTGGAACAGACTTCCAGAACCCCCTAGATCAGCTGAAACACTCAGTTTATTTAAATCCAGGTTAAAGACCTACCTGTTCTCAGCTGCATTTGATTCATTTGTATTCAGAATTTTACATCTGCACTGTTTATCTCTGTTTGTTTTAAATTCACTTCATTTTAACTTTATTTAAACCTTATTTTAATGATCACACCTTTGATATTTCTTTTGATTGTTTTCTTTCTTTTATGTTTTATGTAAAGCACTTTGAATTGTCCTTGTACAAGAAATGTGCTATACAAATAAACTTGCCTTGCCTTTTCAGTGCCATTATTGGTCGCTCAACCAAGGATTTCAAGATCTTCCTGTTCAGCTTCATCAAGTTCATGCCAGCTGTAAGTTTGATGGGAAGGACCCTTGGAGTTTAAACTGTGGCAACTCTGTTGTTTTACAGACCGACATACAGGTGGCGCTGTTATGCTCATGTTCATCTGTGTGTGTTCCTTAACGCAGATCGCTCTTGTGAACAATCTGCTGAAGTTGGGCCTGAATGAGCTGAAGCTGAAGTTCAGAGAGAGGCTCACCAAGAAGCTGTATGACCAGTACCTGCAGTGAGTAGAGCATCTTCATCGTCATGATGATGTAGCACTGACATTGTTGTGGAATTGTGGATAAAAGGTGGGTTGTTATGAAACTCGAGCAGGGGTGGGTGTCGAGGCTTGCATTCCTGCTTGGTTTTAACACGCCTTGATTTGAGATGCTCTGATTGGCAGGACACACCTGATCCTGGTAGTCAGCTGTGAGTAGGGCAACGACATCTGCAAAACATGCAGAGACACCGGCCCTCCAGGCCTGGAGTTTCCCACCCCCAGGGAACTAGCTTAGCACTAGCACAAGAGGAAAAATTGTCAAATGCTTCTGCTTTTACTCATCTCCCTTGCTAAACAGACATGATAGAAGAAGTATAACATTTCAATTATTTGACTTGTGTGTCATACGGCATGTGGGGCAGGAGTTCTTGTGGACCAGGCTGTAGTAGAGGAACCACTACTTGAACATCTGCCTGACTCTGAATTTGCTTCTTAGAGGTTTCACTTACTACAAAATGGGAAACTTGGACAATCGGATTGCCAACGCAGACCAGCTGCTGACCCAAGACGTGGAGAAGTTCTGCAACAGTGTGGTGGATCTGTATTCCAACCTTAGCAAGGTAAAATCAATATGTGCCGCACAAACTCAAGTGAAGGCGTTCCAGCTGACATAAGCTTCTAGCAAACCTGCAAAGATGATCACTTCATCCAGAGTACAGACTTCATGAGTGGAGCAAAGCAGTTATGAGAGGATCACGCCATTTTTCTGTCTGTCTGCAGCCTTTGCTGGATATTGGTTTGTACATCTTCAAGCTGACCAGCGCCATTGGAGCTCAGGTGAGGAAGAAACTCTCATAGGGCTCCAGAATTTCACTGGTTTACTGGTCCTTTATCTGAACTTTGTCTCAATCTGTTTCTATCAGATGATTTTTTTCATCTCAAAAACAAATATGTTTGGTTTCTGTACATTTCTGCTTTTTTCCGTGGTAATTTTGCTTCGAGTCCTGTCACGCTATTGGGAACGGCTCTGGGAAGTAAACTTGTTGCAACAGTGTTCCATTGTTAATTACTGAGGTTACGGTCCTAAAGTAACTGCAATTGTGAAGTAGGATTACAGATATTTTAAGGCTGTAATACTCATCACTACACACTTTTCTACACTTTTTTCAGACAGACATAATTATTTTCACACTTTTTTTTCTCCTTTTGTTTAAAATCTCAAAGTTCAAACCTTCATAGCAGGGGTGTAACTGATCACAAAATCTACATTTCAGACTGTGTCACGGTTTCAGAATCCACAGTACACGTGTGTACCGAACCGTGGCAAGTGATCCATTACACCCCTGCTTCATGGAAAAACAATTTAAGTGTTGGAGAATCAAAACAAAGATCTGATCGTGATTGAATATTTATGTAACTCTGGCAAATGAAAAGCATTCTGTACAGGAGACACAGCACGGTGGAGATTGGCTGTAGACCATTGTCAATCAATCAGGAAGCAGACCACACTGCCTTCAAAAATAAAATCCCAATTGCATAGAAAAAAAATCTGCAAAAGTTGAACTGTGATATAGGGAGAGATCACCGTATTACAATGTTCAAAAGTCAGGGTATGTCTTTATTAATAAAACAAAGTACATCTTTATTGATCTCACAAAGAAGGAAATTGCCTATCTTATCAATGCAGACATAAACGGCGGTTTGATGTGTGTGAGTGTGTCTTCTTACCAGGGCCCGGCCATCATGATGGCCTACCTGCTGATCTCAGGCCTGTTCTTGACCAGACTGAGAAGACCCATCGGCAAGATGACTGTCACAGAGCAGCGCTATGAAGGAGAGTACCGCTATGTGAACTCTCGCCTCATCACCAACAGGTGAACTCAGAACGATGTGTGTATGTGGTAGCTTCTGCTGGGTTTATGGAGCCAGGTTTCTGTTTGCCAGCAGTCTTTCTGCTGTGAGGGGAAATGCATGAGCGTCTGCAGAGCTCGCTACAGCCAGTGTGTTCTGTTTGTGTTTATACCACTAAGATTGCGTTTCCCTTCCTCAGTGAGGAGATCGCCTTCTACAACGGGAACACTCGCGAGAAACAGACCATTCATTCCACCTTCAAGAAACTGGTGTGTTAAAGTCTCTGCCTCCTCACAGTGTGATCATGTGATCAATGCTTTTCAAAGTAAAAGCTTTTGTTTTTGATAGAAAGCAGAATGTGCTCACTCTCCCACATTTGGACATCTGTAGCGACTCCACCCAGCCAGCTTTGGAATGACCTTTTATGGTTTTTCACAAAACATGCAGGTGTTGGTTTGAAAATCCAAGTAATGCATCTGGTGAGATTAAATCTTATGAGCTGGTTTTGAAAAGATATTTTTTAAATTTAGAGGCCAAATCTGCACAGAGACCTTGAACAGGAAGCTGTAGATGTCATGATAAGTCTTTATCCTGTTCTTGTTAAAGATTTTTCTTAAATTAACTTTTAATGTTTGCACACATAACCTCAGACACCTTTTAATCAGCTATATGCTGCAGAATAAAAAGTATGGCTTGGAGAAATACTTATTTAGGTCCTACTATTCATTGCACTGCCCTACATAAAGAATAGGGTGCAATTAAGGTGCCCTCCCAAAATTCTTAATCCATTAGAAGACTTCCACAATTCTCTTTGTGGTGCTAAGACATCCACTCAGAGATTTGACCACTCCCCTTTTCTAACAGTAATTGAACAGGGGAAGGAGGTGGACAGTTACTAGCTGTTTTTCAGCTGTAAAAGTCCAGAGTGTTGATGTTCTAATTTAGTGACATTTCTGTCTTGCAGGTGGACCACTTGCACAGTTTCATCTTCTTCCGCTTTTCCATGGGTTTTGTGGACAGCATCATTGCAAAATGTGCGCAGGCGCGAAAGCTAATCTGCAGGCTGCATTTGTAAAAGTCAGCCTTTCTCTAACCTGAGTTCCTCTTCTCTGCAGACATAGCCACTGTGGTGGGCTACCTGGTGGTCAGCCGGCCATTCCTGAACCTGTCCCACCCCAGACACCTGCAGAGCTCACACTCTGACCTACTAGAGGTGAGTTGGACCAAATCTGCACAACCGTTCTTTTAGGATCTTCACATTTTCTATTTCTTTGAGGTTTTTGTGCTTAAACTGTTCCGTCTCAGACAATGACCCCTTCGCTTTAGATGATAGGATGATATCTTGCAAGTGTGAGAATTTAGTTTTAGGTTTGTCTGGTTCACATAAGTGATACTACCAGCACAGCATCACAGAAAGGTTTAGTTCAGTAAACACAGATCACCTTCTCATCAGGGCGCATTAAACTCAGCAGGAATATTCCCAAAAAGCATTTTTACTTCACACCAAACCCTTCTTGTCAACGCTAGATACCAATAAAAGATCTGCTGGCACCATCTTGAGATTGTAAATGTATCTACAGATGGAAAGGAAGGCACATCATTTCAATTTAGCTTGGATCTGCAATGTTGTCTACAAAAAGCGGAATTGTGTTTTACAACCCGCCAGGAATGTTTGGTTCAGCAGAATTTATTGGTTTAAAAAACTGGCCCAACTATATTGGTATAATTCTCATTATGGTTTGCTGCTTCAAAAAGCTGCATCTTGATCATGACCTTCTAGTGTAATGCCATGCTGCTTTGGTGAAGTATGGTCACATACTAGATGTAGATTTAAAACAGTTTACTTCAACCCTTTCACTAACTCGATATCCCTGCAAGCACACAGAAGCAAACGGTATTGTCGGCTTCCAGAAGGCTTTACTAACTATTAACCGTCCCTGTTGCTGCTGCAGGACTATTACCAGAGTGGTCGAATGCTCTTGAGGATGTCGCAGGCTCTGGGCAGAATTGTTTTAGCTGGTAGAGAGATGACCCGCCTCTCTGGGTAAGTGCCCAACCAATGTCTCTTAAAATTCAAACCACCTTCAGATCACAGCAGAGAGTTTGGAATTTATTTACTTTATTAACTATCAACCACACTGCACCATGCTTATTAGAAGCCACATTATGTCCTGGATTTGTAAGTGGTGACTTGGACACCATGTAGACAATATTCCAATATTTTTTTACAAAAAATATAAATCATGTAAAAAAATGATAGGTTTTATCAAAATGACTTCTGGTGAAAAGTTTTTATTTAGATTTCATCGCAAAATAAGATTTCAGGAAATTCTCCTCATCTCACTTTTTTATGTTTGAGAGTTCTACCTGAGCAGGAATATTCTCGACTGCAGAGTCGACCAAGCAGAACCTTTTATTTTAATTACACACTGAGCATGTGTGGCACATTTAAGAAAAAGCTGAATGTGGGTTTTTTACACACTTTTATGATATCGTGTTCACACTGGACTGTTGTTATCTGATACTGGAGCATGTTCGTTACCTATAGTTGGAAGAGGCTTGGTGTGAAATGTTGACGTGGTACAAATCTTGTTTCTTTTTTTTCACAGCTCTATTCTGATATATGTAAGACTTGGTGTCATTGAACTCCATAGAATTTCAATTATTAATTTCTTCTCCATTATCAATTTTCAAACGGTTGGCGCCTTTGTGTTCTGAAAAGGACATTATTCATATGTCACTACCAACTTCAAGTCCCTGATTGGTCAAAGTGCAACTTATTTAACTTTTGTCATGCACTCAATCGCTGTGCATTTTGTATGTAGAACCTAAAAAAAGGTTAAAAGAAACAAGCGTAGCGAAGGATGACTGCGAGAGTTTTGAACGTAGAAGTCCAAAAGGCGCATACAGTGGGTAAAAAAATTATTCAGACCCTCTTAAATTTTTTACTCTTTGTTATATTGCAGCCTTCTGCTAAAATAATTTAGGTTCATTTTTTTCCTCATTATTGTACACACAGCACCTCATATTGACAAAAAATACAGAATTTTTGCAGATTTATTAAGAAAGAAACTGAAATATCACATGGTCCTAAGTATTCAGACCGTTTGCTGTGACACTCATTTATTTAACTCAGGTGCTGTCCATTTCTTCTGACCATCCTTGAGATGGTTCTACACCTTCATTTGAGTCCAGCTGTGTTTGATTCTACTGATTGGACTTGATTAGGAAAGCCACACACCTGTCTATATAAGACCTTCCAGCTCACAGTGCATGTCAGAGCAAATGAGAATCATGAGGCCAAAGGAACTGCCTGAAGAGCTCAGAGACAGAATTGGCACAGAGCTGGCCAAGGTTACAAAAAATATCTGCTGCACTTAAGGTTCTTAAGAGCACAGTGGCCTCCATAATTCTTAAATGGAAGATGTTCGGGACGACCAGAACCCTTCCTAGAGCTGGTCGTCCCGCCAAACTGAGCTATTGGGAGAGAAGAGCCCAAAGATCACTGTGGCTGAGCTCCAGAGATGCAGTCGGGAGAAAGTTGTAGAAAGTCAACCATCACTGCAGCCCTCCACCAGTCGGGGCTTTATGGCAAAGAGGCCCGACGAAAGCCTCTCCTCAGTGCAAGATACGTGAAAGCGCGAATGAAGTTTACTAAAAAAAAAAACACATGATGGACTCCAAGATGGTGAGAAATAAGATTCTCTGGTTTGATGAGACCAAGATAAAACTTTTTGGCCTTAATTCTAAGCGGTATGTGAGGAGAAAAGAAGGCTCAGCTCATCACCTGTCCAATGCAGTCTCAACAGTGAAGCATGGTGGTGGCAGCATCATGCTGTGGGGGTGTTGTTCAGCTGCAGGGACAGGACGACTGTTTACAATGGACGGAAAGGTGAATGCGGCCAAGTACAGGGATATCCTGGATGAAAACCTTCTCCAGAGTGCTCAGAACCTCAGATTGGGCCGAAGGTTCACTTTCCAGCCAGACAATGACCCAAAGCACACAGCTAAAATAACCAAAGAGTGGCTTCACAACAACTCTGACTGTTCTTGAATGGCCCTGCCAGAGCCCTGACTTAAACCCAATCGAGCATCTCTGGAGAGACCTGAAAATGGCTGTCCATTAACGTTTACCATCCAACCTGACAGAACTGGAGAGGATCTGCAAGGAGGAATGGCAGAGGATCCAAATCCAGGAGTGAAAAACTTGTTGCATCTTTCCCAAAAAGACTCATGGCTGTATTAGATCAAAAGGATGCTGCTACTAAATACTGAGAAAAAGGTCTGAATACTTAGGACCAATGTGATTTTTTTTTTTTTTTTAGTGTTTCTTTTTGAATAAATCTGCAAAAATGTCAAAAATTTGTTTTTTTTTGTCAATATGTGGTGCTGTGTGTACATTGAGGGAAAATAAAATTAAATAATTTTAGCAAATGGCTGCAATATAACAGAGTGAAAAATTGAAGAGGGTCTGAATACTTCCCGTACCCACTGCATACACATGTCTACAAAGACTTTTCATTGGTTGCTCAAACGCACCTTTTTAAGCTAGGTGTCAACATAGCATCAGTAAAATCTGTCTAATTGAGCACTGAACTGTGCAAAGACAGTTCTAAGACAAATTCTAAAGGCTTGTTTTGAAACTAAATGGTTTAAGGACCATGAAAACGGAGGCAGTGACCTGCTGGATGACACAAGATGTGGGTGTGATGTGGCAGACCACTTCCCTTTATATTTGCTGATCAAACCATGGTTATATTCAAATTCCTTCACTACACTTTACATAGGTCATTTGTGATTTTGTAGAGCTGTCGGAATCTACAATTCCAAAATCCAGTGCTCTAGAAATTTCCCAGAAGTCCCTGCAAAACACAAGCGTGCATTGATTCTCTTGGTAAATGTAGACCACATTGCATTCGAACAATTTTTCATGTGAAAAATGTGTATTTTACTTACCATCCAAGTTTACAGAACACAGTGGATTCAGAAATGGTCTTGTAAAATGTTCATATTTATTCGATTTTTACTTCGGCAAATCGGCTGTGTCATATTTGCTGTTTAAAGAAAAAAGAAGTGATCATGGTGTCTGAACTGCTTTAAAAATCCAGGACACTAGATAGTTTCGCGCTATATAGTTTTTATAGCCCATGCTTCTATATCACTCCACCGCTGTCTTTAACAGCTGGTAGATTTCAGTCTTGAGTTAATTTTTCCTCATGTTGGTACATACAGTCAACGTGTTTATTTCCTATAGATTCACTGCTCGGATCACTGAACTGATGATGGTTCTGAAGGAGCTGAATGCTGGCAAATATGAGCGCACCATGGTTTCCCAGCAGGAGACGGGTACAGAACACAGGCTCCACACAGACCTGTACCTACAGTCACTCTTGCATCTGAATGTTGAATCTTGTTGTTTTTATCCAGACACTACAGAGAAAAGGCCCCTGGTTCCTGGACGTGGTCAAGTCATCAACAGAGACAACATCATTCAGTAAGTCAGTCAGTCTGCTCTCAGCCTAACTTTCAGTGTTGTCAGTTTTCAACACATTTTCTTAGAGAAGCTTTTATTTTTCAGATTTGAGCACACACCCCTTATGACTCCCAACGGGGACCTGCTGATCAAAGACCTGAACTTCAAGGTAAACCTGCGATGAAGCTTTTTTTGTGTGATGGATGTGTTCACTTCAAACTAAAACTTTGTTAACTTTGTTCCACATATCTTAAAGTTCAGCTCAGAGCAACACGGTCACTTTGGGAGTTTGCAATCCGCCCAAAAATCTGAACAATGGTTGTTTCAGTTTACTCACTAAAGTCTCACTTTAAACACCTGCCTTACAGATTTCAAACGTTCTGGGTCTGTAAGCTGTAATAATGTGCCTCATAAAGAGCACAAATGTGCCTGCTGTTGATTTAGGATTTGCAGATGATCAACTAAAAGTAATTGCACTTGAATCACAGGTGCAAACAGGAATATATTAAAAAAGGAGCCTTATGGGGTTTACAAGCATTAAGCCAATACAATGTAGAATTGAGATGAGTTAAAGGAAAAGGAGGGTTGGTATCAAAGGAAACAGACTGCAGCCTTTAAGGAGGGTCTTAATCCAGATGGTGCTTTCTGCTATAAGAGCTGAGATACAGTAAGATACTCAAGTCAATACAGAGAGCACACTCTGCCCTTGTTGATGGTCAGTAGGACCTTGGTAAGTAGAGTTAAAGTTGGAGGTAGAGGGAGGGATTGAAGGTTTTCAGCTGCCCTCAGAGTAGAGAAGCTCTGGTGTTGAGGAGAAGAACACAAGAGATGGAGAATTGGGAGAAATGGGAATTTAGAAATGACTATTGTCAACAAGAATTACTATAATTTAGTTCTACATCAGCCCTCAAACTTTGGAATTCTGGATAGAAAATATCCATCAATAGATCTTTGACTTTGGCATTTCTAATGTATTTACATAAGCTGATGGGATTTTTACTTTCCACTTCCTTTTACTGTATCTTCTCTTTGAAAGATGACTGCAGCTGTTAGGTTATTGGATGGCCTACAAATCATATGCAATATCTACTCCAGTTTTAAGTTCAACCAGTCACTCTCTCTTTAACGTTCAGCTGTCTTTTAGACCTAAAAGTAGAGAACTTTTTGGGGGATTTTGTAATATTTTTCTAGTCATGTTCTGTTTTTCAACAAACATTCTGAGTTTTTTTTTGGTGCTTATTTTTGGTTCATTGTGAACAGGTCACAGCTACATGGACTCATTAGTCTCAGTTGCAGTTGATATTGTTTGTGGCACACATGCAATTGTTTGATGTTTTAATGTAATTTGACCAGTGACATTAGTGAAAGATGAAGATTAAAACCAAATCTTTTGTCTTTGTAGGGTTCATTGTCAATTTAAAACCGGTGCTTGCAAGTTTTCTTTGGATGAAATGTTCTGGGGTCAGAGTCTGAACCAACAAACTACACCTGTAGGTTGGTCAGTTTAGCTAACATGAGTAGACTGAATTTACACTGACAGCCTGAAGGACGGCATCTGCCCTAGCGATTATGGGGAAGTGTCGATGTAACTAGTCAGGTGGAAAGCAATGCGTGCATGTAGATCATAATGGAAACTGAACCAGCTAACCTGATCGTGTTTTGTGTTCTGAAGGTGACGTCGGGCACAAACGTTCTGGTGTGTGGACCTAATGGATGTGGGAAAAGTTCTCTGTTTCGAGTCCTTGGAGAGGTAAGAGCAATGCTCCCGAGTAGAGCTTATCTGAGCATGCTCAGACTGTATGCTCACGACTGCAGCTTCATTTCGCTCTGTATGAGCCAAATGAACTCCACTGACAGTCTCATGGATTCTGTATGAAAGCAGGGCCTGGGTTCAAACACTGGAGCAGCTGCTCCACCTCATCACTCTGTACACGAATTCAGTGGAGTACCACAGTCTCACAAGGGGTATGTGGGTGGGTTTGTGTTACTGCTGAAAATGATTTAGAAGCTGTTCTGAGCAGTCAGGTTTATGATGTTTCCTCACAGAATTCAGACCTGATAGACTCACAGGAGCCAATGAGACATTGAGAAATGTTGGGAGTTGGACAGGAACTCCAATGCTATGTTCACACCGGTGTTTAGCATTCAGTGTTAACACTGGACTGTTGCTATCTTGCTTCCTGGACTCTGGCAGAGCTGCCCTTTATCACCGGTTCTGTTCATAGAATAGACAGAATTTCTAGGTGCATCCAGGGTCCGGAGGGGGTCTGGTTTGAGAACCACAGGATTTCCTCTCTGATCTTTGCAGATGATGTCCTGTTGGCTTCATCAAGCCAGGACCTTCAGCATGCATTGGAACGGTTTGCAGCAGAGTGTGAAGCGGCTGGGATGAGGGTCAGTACCGCTAAGTTTGAGGCCATGGTTCTCAACCGGAGAAAGGTGGTTTACCCTCTCTCGGTGGGTGGAGTCCTCCTTTTCCAGGTGGAGGAGTTTGAGTATCTTGGAATCTTGTTCACGAGTGAGGATAGATCGGAGAGTGAAATCGACAGGCAGATTGGTGTAGCCTCCATTGTTATGAGGTCACTGTACCGGTCTGTTGTGGTGAAGAGAGAGCTAAGCCAGAAAGCAAAGCTCTCAATTTACCGGTCGGTCTATGGTCCAATACTCACCTATAGTCATGAGCTCTGAGTCATGACCCAAAGAACGAGGTCCCGGATACAAGCGGCCGAGATGAGCTTCTTCCGTAGGATGGCTGGGCGGTCACTCAGAGATAGGGTGAGAAGCTCATTCACCCGGGAGGAGCTTGGAGTAGAGCCGCTGCTTCTCCGGGGCTTGGTGTTTGCTTGTCTCTGGGGCTTGCACTCTGTGCGTCCGTACCTTACTGCTCTCGGGTTTTGGGTGCTCGTATGGCGGTCCTGCGGGCCCTTGTCTTGGTGCTTGGCCGGACTGCCGGGCGGGTGGATCTCCTCCGTTGGCCTCGCAGTATGGGTGTGGGAGGGGCCCTGGTCGCCGCTGCTGCTTCGGGTCTTGGTGTGGGGATGGCCGGTAATTCTCCCTCCTTTTCTTTCTTTCTTTCTTTCTTTTTTTACCTCAGCTTAACACAGGCATTCTCCTGAGCACAGGTGTTCACCTTTGAACAGTTGGTTAGCGTGACAGAATGAGGTGCTTTGCATGTGTTGGTTTGTATGCATAGGTGTGCGTGTGAACTGTATGTTGGCAAATTTGAGAAGACTCCTTAGCCAGCAGGAATGTTTGTAACAACTGAGTGTGTGGACAGGCCCCGCCCATTTTGGAGTAACATTCACACTTGACTATTTGAGCATTATGTTGCATGTTGTGTTATGATTCCCCCCCCCGGTAGTCATCCTCCATCTGTAACCCACGCCCGATATCCCTCTCTTTCCTTCCATCTTTCTTTTCTGTCTGGTCCAACAAAAAGAACACAATATAAATAAAGTTTAGTTGAAATTACAAAAGGGGTTTATACGAATATACACCTTCTGTGTCTGATGATTTCTGACCCCCAGTTGTAACAGTAAAATCTGTCTAATACAAGAGACTCTGAGCTCATATCTGTTTGCTCAGCTGTTGGACAGGACAAGTTGAATCAATCAATCAATAAATAAACTTACATCAGAGGCCAGGGAGATACATTGTGGTGTCCCACAAAGATCAGTTCTGAGCGTGCTGCTATTCAATATTTACATAAATGATCTATTTATTTGGTGCTGATACACCTGATACAAGTGCATGTCTGCCTTCTGCAGGTGAAAGACTGGAAGAAAAAATTCAATGACTGAGTTTTATTTGTAGAGCCCAAAAATGGTCGTAACATCTTGCATAGCTACACGTGAAAGCGAGAGTTCAGAACACGGAAGCCTGAAATGCACATGCATGCGTGTTTACATAGACTTTTCATTTCGCTTCTGTATTCTGAACTAAAATGCTGAGTAAATGTGAATTACTGACCCATGGAATCTGCTGAACCTTTGTGGTCCTTAAAACTTGAACAAATGCCCGGAGCTCAGAAGTCTTGGTAGTCTTCAGGTTATCAGAGCAGCTGGGAGGCATTTGGATGAACCATGAAGTGACAGGAAAAAGTCTAGTTCTTGGATGCAGATGTGGTTAAGTGACTTGTGTTCTTCTGCACTGTGAACAGTTGTGGCCGCTCTTTGGTGGACAGCTCACCAAGCCGGAGCGAGGGAAGCTCTTTTACGTTCCTCAGGTGAGGATACTCCGTTGACCTCAGACATGCGATCAGATCAACTGTTTGGGATAGGTTGTATTATTAGGAAAGAGCTTTGAGCTTTTTGCTCAGTAATTCTGGTTAAAAAAAAAAAAAAGAAAATTTTGAATGAAACATTAAAAAATACTGTAGCTATCATAAATTGAGTTAAACATTTTCTGCTACAGTTTTTTTTTTGTGCATTAAAGATTTGTGTGTTTGTTTTCCCTGAGCTTGAACAGAGGAGGCAGAAAAATAATCTGGTAGTTCTGGTAGTTGTGTAAAGCTGGTGTGAGCAGCCTTTGTAAATGTTTACTGTTTCCACAGAGACCCTACATGACTCTGGGTACTCTAAGGGACCAGGTGATTTACCCCGACACCTGTGAGGAACAGAGGAGGAAAGGCATCTCGGATCAGGTGGGTCTTCGTTCACGGTATGTTCATCATCCTCAGCAGCTCTGATGGTTTGTTATTAAACCAGAAAGTAAAGAGCTCATCATCTGCTGTAAACAACAAACAAAAAAACAATTTATTTTCATTTTTACATCTTCCATCCTGAAGTTGAAATGTTGCAGGTCTTCGACAGATCACTGGGAGCTGCTGTCAGTCAGGAATTTGAAACTTTTTCAACCTTTTTGTGCTTTTTTCTGTATAACTATTACTGTACATACTTTTTTTTTTTTTTTACATTTTGAGCATTTTGATTGTCTTAGGGTTCAAAATGTGTTATCTATTAGTGGTGTAAGTTTGATTGGCATACTTTGTCCCACCAATAGGATTTTTTTCAGAGTTGTGGGCAGAGCAAACTCCAGTGAATTTCATTCAGCAGGTTCCAATGGAGGACTATTGTTGAGCTGAGCTCAGTACTGATTAAGCTGCATGTGTGTTCTGTATGTGCAGCTTAATGACTTGCAGTATCACTGTTCAACCAACAGATTACTTTTTTACACATCAGCTGCTCTTTCTGAATCAGTTTGTGTCAAAGTGAATATCAAATAGTGTCCATAAGTGTTTATGTACATTTGTGTGCATGTGTGTAGGTTTTGAAGCAGTATCTGGACAACGTTCAGCTGGGTCACATCCTGGACAGAGAGGGCAGCTGGGATTCAGTCCAGGACTGGATGGATGTTCTCAGTGGAGGAGAGAAGCAGAGGATGGCTGTAAGGACCCTCGCCTTACCTTAGTCTGTTTATGTTTCTGAGCATTAGTTGATTTTGGAAAGTGCACCTCATGATTGTGTGTTTGTGCAGATGGCCAGATTGTTCTACCACAAACCCCAGTTCGCCATCTTGGACGAATGCACAAGTGCGGTTAGCGTGGATGTGGAGGACTTCATCTACAGTCACTGCAGAACGGTGAGGAGCAACGGGCCCTCTGGCAGCATATCTGACACACAGCAGCAGAAATGTTGGTGTTTGCTGCATTTGTAGATCAGTTCAGTCCAGTGTTCTGTTGTGTAACACAGCATCACTTTAGCCAGTTCAAATCTACCATCATACGTATCATCATTATGTGTACTTTTAGTCTAGACAACAGACCCCTTATCCGTTCACATCCAGTCAAAAAGCACCCATTCTCATCCCTCCGTATGATAGATCCTGAAAGCTTCATTACTTTAGCTCCTCCTTCACACACTTTTATTATATTAAAATGATCTCACCTCCCGCTGCCATCTTACTTGAAGGCAGTTGGAGTTAGAGTCCCAGAGTCTGCTGATAACCATGTGACAGAGTAGCAGTGTGGAGCTGTTACACACAGACTGAGACAACTGGTCATCCATCTGCAGCAAACCTGCAGCAAACCTCAGCCATCTGCAAGTTTGATAGATAAAGCTACTATCACTATAAAACAAAAGGTGAATGTTTGTTTTCTAACTAGAAGATTAAACCTAGAACAAGTCATAGTGAATGGTCTCAGACCCTGAAATCAATGTTTGAAAGATTCTTGCTTACATGGACTACATAATCATAAAGCCATTTTGAAAGAGCTTTTTTCATTTGGAATATAAAGGCTTTTGATTAATACCTTTACGGTCAAAGTTAGAACCTTACACGGATTAGTAGAACCTGTCCTACTGATGTGGATTTTCTCTGGGGACTCACCGTCCAAAAACATGCTTCATAGGTTAACTGGTGACTCTGAATTGTCTCTGGGTGTGAATGTGAGTGTGTATGAGTGTGGGATTGTGGCCCTGCGACAGACTGGTGACCCTGTGACTCCAAAAGGAACCAAACTGGTTTAGAAAATGGATTGATGTTCTACCAGCAGATTTTTGTTTGGGCTCATGAGTGTCTAAGGGTGCATTCACACTGGCAAGGTTCAATTCCTCCTATTGTCAGCTTTGTTTGGTTAATGAAAAACCTTAACCAAATTGTGTGAAAGGAATCTTTTACTGTCGTGTTTTAATCTCAAACTGTTTTCTTCTTCACATTTGGATCTCATGAGCTGTGTTATTTTACAAATATGCTCAATCCATCCAGAAAATTTAGATTTGAAGACATCTTCAGTAAAATGTAGTTTGATAGAACTCTTGATTCAGGAAAGAGTATGGACTTGACATCAAACGCACTATTTTGAATTGTGTCTGTGTACAAATAAAGATGTCTCAACACTTGTACAACCTAATACTGACTGCTTCCTTGGATCCACAGGTGGGCATCACTTTATTCACGGTGTCTCATAGAAAGTCCCTGTGGAAGCACCATGAAGTAAGTCCTACATGTTCCTCTGCAGCACAGATCTTCACATGAAGTCTTCTCTGGTGGCACTTTAGGGTACAGGGAGTTTTTTTTTTTTTGTCATTTTGACATAAGCTCTTTGTGAAAGTGAAGGCAGCAGCTCATCTCTACAACAGCAGCACCACAGACAGACATTTTTCTGATCCTTCCGACTGAAAGGAGCCCAAAAAAATTAGCCGATTTTTACTTATCAGGATGTGATGATGATGTAATCTCATGTTTTATTTAATCTCTTCTTTTGGGATGTGTTAAAGCCACATCCCAAATAAATCCCAACATTTAACCTGTTCTCCACCATAAGAATAAATAATTCTACATTCCTGTGTTTATTCACTCTCACACACCATCTTTGCTTTTGTCTCACGGTGTCCTGTGTCTTCTCTCTGAAGTATTACCTTCACATGGACGGCAGAGGCAACTACGAGTTCAAGCCCATCACAGAAGAAACCGTTGAGTTTGGCTCCTAACCATCTGACGTGAACGAAATTCTGCCGTTTAAATCTGTACATTAATTCTTTGCACTTAAGGTACAACTTGAAATGATGTTTTTAATCATTGAAGCTTGTTTGTCTTCTACTAATGTCACTACTGTCTCTTCTTTTGATCATGAATTCTTGTTGCGTTGTGTTCATCGAAGATGTGTGAGGGGAGGTGTCACTTCTATACATTTTTGTTTTGTCTATTTTATTCTCGTCTCAATGAGCTCACTCTGTGCCGGATCTGTAGAGAAGAGGCTTCTGTGATCTTCCAGATCATTCAGTTTATGATAAGTGATGCTGCTGATGTCATGATTTATGAAGGCCTCAGCCTGAAACGGCCGCAACCGTTTCCTGTTGAGATGAACGGCGGGAATCAGAACTACGCTGGGACCTTTTATCCACAAAGGATTACTTTCAGAATCTAAGGATGAGAGTGAACTCAGAGATCATGAGCTGGATTTGTTATCCAGGTTACAGCCACTTCTGCTGCGCGTTCAAAGCAAACCGTTCCTTCAACTCCTAAATCCTTTGGACTGAGTGAACATGTTTGTGCTGCTTCACCAGCAGGTGGTGATGTAAGCTGCTACTAAAACCAGCGTGAAATGACGTGTTAATGCAGACGCCGCTTTTATAAAGCCAATAGACTGTTCTGGAAGGCTCCTCTGCTTTATTCTGCAACAGAACCTCAGCTCTTCAGTGCTGCACTTAGCCTCCTGAGCTGCCATGATTCACCAACAGAGGGCGTCTCTGAGCTCATGATCTGGGTCTGTTTTTCCACATTTCAGAGTCCCATGTTCTGCCAAGTATTTGATTTGATTTTTACATTTCTTCCGTTAATGTGCTTAAACATAACTGGTGGTTTTGTAAACACTTTTTTTTCCTAACAAATGAAGCAGCTGAGTGTTCATATGACTGTCCTCCAAATAAAATCCTTTTATTAACAAAATGCTGCGTAGCCACAGCAATGACTTCTTTTGCTTCAGTTACAGAGACACTTGTGTTTGCATCAAGTTTAATGGGCAAAATTTTGGCTAGTATAGTGACTGCATGTTGTGAATAATTTGGGTGCAGATCATGCTAACAGCACCAGAGGCTTCATTATGAACACAAAGCAACCCAAATGATGATAAATATGACTAATAATGCTGTGATGGTTTTAGCCTACCATACAACACTAACTGTATAAGAAATAAAATATTCTAAAAATCAAGTTTCCTTCAGGAGTCAGTTGCTGTCTTTGCAACAAAAAACCTGAATGCTGGTCTGGACCATCTCATTCACTTTTTTTATCTCATGGATACAGGAATGACATGATACACTTGAAAATATTCAAGTCATTTCCATTGAATCAGATTGAAGGTAAACCCTCTGCCTTGGTTTCTTTACTGAAAGTCAATGGTAAAATGTCTGTAATGGCTGAGTGCAGTTTTCACTGTTTCAGAGCTCGTGGTATAAATTAGTTTGGTAACATTTGATTTTAATCACTAAAAGCACTTATTTCTAAATATTTCTCAAGTTTAAAGATTTGTTTGGACAAAATGTTTAGCAGTGTTTGCCTGGATTCTAGTCATAAAAAGAGGTAAAAGTTGATACACATTGGTTAATAAATGAGAAGTCTTCGATAATCATTGATACTACTGGAGTCTTGCAACAAAATTACTGATGAACAGATTAAAATAAAAACAACCAATGCTGGATTTAACGCTGGATGCAAAACTATGCAAATGCAGATGTCGTCAGGAAGGCCATCTCAAGTAAAACCAAACCAAAGACGTGAATCACCAACAGAACTTTTATACCAGACCATTTTTCAGCTCCATCACTGTTTGTCGTAGAGGACCTCATGAATTAAAAAATTAAAACAAAAGAACTTGGACAATAAGTACCTCCTCCCTCTTTCATATATCCTATTCAGTGTATGTTTTGCAGAAGAGTGTTCTGCTGCTATTGCTTTTTATATGAACAAGACCTGTCAGTTTTTCAAAGGTTTTAAACTGGTGCACGAAAGGGATTAGTTTGTCCTTGTTTCAAGTTGGATCTTTTTCTTATTAAACTTGTTGAAGTTTTCCTTCCAGAGAAACTCAAGAATACTTTTGTAGCAGCATGGTAACACACAATAAAGCCCCAGGATCTGTGCTGTCTTCCTCATAGCACCTTATGTAATCGAATGTGAAACCCAATATCAATGTATGTGTTTTATAAACATACATTTTGAAAGAGGCTTCACTAAATAGTGTACTCTGCACTAACAGTCCTGCCCATAACTCAGAGGTGAATGTCTAATGAACTCCTGCAGCTCTGCAGAAACTATGTCCCAGGAAATGACTCAGGTTTATTTTTTTAGGCTAAAAATGGGATAATCATAATGAAAACACCACTGAGAATGCTTTGAAAATCGATGATCGGAGTGGGTCTTCAAGTCAAAACACGTGGTGAAACTGGAGTAGGCTAACTGTATGTTTGTTTTTTTAACATTTATGGATTAGCATAACTCAAGAAAAACTTTAAAGGTCCTCAGTCCACCTTTGACTGCTGCATAGATGTTCAGTTTAGATAAGCAAACAGAACACGATGTCTTAACAGATCCCTCACATACTTGTGGTGTCATCAACAAGCAGCTGAAAATGCAAAATGAGCTTTCTAAAATGTTGAAAACAGACTGAACTTGAGAATGTGCAAAACACACAGAGATACATCATTAGAATGTGTAGCTTTATTAAAAAAACAAAAAAAAAAAGAATCAAAGTATGAAAACTGTAGCGTATACATGAGAGCACACCGTTGTTTTCTCAGCCACAGATAACTCCACCTCTTGTTCACGTGTCCTCTAAAGGGTTAAACAAGTCATCACAGATAAATTACATTGTAGTCACTTTAGTTGTTCATAGAATCTAAAAATATAAAGATTATTTTAACAATAAGTTATCAGTTAAATGTGTGAAAAACACCAAAAGTAAACATGTTTGACGTGTTTTCTGAGCTCTGGTCCTGCTATAATTTTTTCGTTTTTACTACTAATGGAAAAAAAAGTCTAACGGTCAAATTTACTCTGAAATAGTCAAACTCCACCTTTAAGTTCGCCATGTTTCCTCTAAAGAACTTTCAGGACCCCTAACACCAGAAAATCTCAGATGACGATATGCCTCCACTGTTTCATCTTTGAAAGCAGGCTATTTGTTTGAGAGCTTTATCATTATCCTGCATGTCTGCTGGTTCTGTTCAGGAAGACAAACACAGCAACTTCTAGGATTCATCAAGACGTTCAAGACATTTTTGGATGAAGCGGTGAAGGATGGCAGAGTCCAATTGCTTTCCACAGGACAATTGTACCTGGCAGCAGTGGATGCAGTTTATTTTTCCCAGATAGAAACCTGGCTGTAAAGGTTTTATTAGTGCATCTTCTAGGAAGGGCAGCTTTTCAGAACAAAAGCATATTAAGGCTGGGATTTGTCATAAAGCTGCATCTTAAATTAGAAGTAACCAGGTCGAGTCTTGTCTGTTCGTGACAGTGTGTGCTGGGTACAGAGGCTAATGAAAGTCCAGACTAAAGGAAAATAGACTTTGGCTTTGAAGGTAATCCACATGTAATTTACATTAAAGATAAATACAAAAAGAGTCATAATGATATGCACTTTTTAGTCAATCTGTCATTGTTTGAGCCTTCAGTCTCCTAAAAGCAGACTCAAGATGTTTACACCCTTTTGTGCTACCTTGTGTTGTACCTTATGAACAGCCGCACAGAAGAACCCGCATTTCCAGTTCCTATTTTAAGAAAATCCTCTCAAGTTTCTGTATTCTACGTCCTAATAGGGCGTATTTATGCTTTACACAAACTATAAGGGACATGGGCATCTCGGAATGGAAAGATAACTTTATCTCCACTTTAGCTCATTGTTGCCATTAGAAGCTGCATGGTCTAGATTTAATGCAGAACCTGGACCTCTAATGTAACATAAAACACATTTCCTAGTGTTGTCTGTGATGGACCCATCCATCTCTGCCTTGTCGTTTTCAAACTTCTCTAAACCTTTTCTATGACCAGCATAATTCTGGCGCTGTTTTCTAACAAATCAGTAACAAGAAAAAAAAGTGTTCATGGGTTACAATTCTAACACTGTCAATGTATTATTTATCATTGTTAAACAGTAAAAAAAAAAAAGTGAACCAGGTAAAAGAAGGATGGAAATGTACAACATTCAAAAACACAAAATCTGCAAGAATTCATCACATTAAAACTCTCAAATGAAATCACGATAAATGACAGTAATGTCAGTAAAATATAGTAAATTAGGCATTAGATACACAAATATGTGCTGATTTAGTGTAGTTCTACTATAATCCCCAAACCCCAGTCATTCAAGTTTACAATAAAGTCAATAAATAAAGTGACTCCTGTGGAGAATTTACCGTACCTGTCAGCCGAAAGGAAACTAACCAGTTTGACATCAGCTTTAGGAATGCAACAAAAAAAAAAACAAAAGCTAAAACATTTAGAGGAAGTTTCACAGAAACTACATGAGGAAATAATTACAGTATTATGACATTAAAATATTGGATATCTAGCAGCCTCGAGTTCAGTTGTACCGTCTGCACCCGCAGACACTATATCTTCTGCAGCGGCAATCCCTTCTGTCTTCTCAGAGCCTTCTTCCTGCGCCTGTAGCAAACTAGAGTGATGCCAACGACAGTTCCGACAAGCAACAGCAACAGGAGGACTGCTGCAGCAATGACTCCCAGGGAAAACACTGAAGACAAGAAAACACAACGCAGCGCACTTTTAGGAACATTCAAACTTCTGCACCAGTAAACATGTATTGCTGTCTACGCTTTAAGAGGAAACAGCTCCTGTTGTCTACCATAGGTCCAAAGCTGGGTATAGATTGGACAAAATTGAATCTATTTTATATTTATATTTTAAGTTTAAAAGACAAAACAAAACATTAAATATATGTAACACTTAAACTATTTCTACAAACCATTTAATAAAAAAAAAAAATTAACTGAATTCAAAAGCTGTTTGTGTTTTCTTCTTATTCAAATTTTTGTTTCTAACTCTTTCGAATAGAATAGAATAAAACTTTATTGCTCCCACCAAAGGGAAATTACGTTGTTACCATTGCGCTAATAAAAACAGCTGATAGATAACAAAATAACACTAAAAATACAATTACAAATTCATAACAACAATAATCAAAGAGAAAAAAATGTCTAAATAAAGTTTCTTTTTCAAATAAACAAAAATATTGTGGCCATCCCTTTGCCATCAGCTCCCATAGAATATCATCACCTGATAATGAGTGTGAACATCTTTCAATACTTATGTAGAGATGGTGGTAGAAAAGCAAATATTAAATATTTTCATTTGCAAATTATGAAGTTTTATTCTTAAAACTTTACATTTTGTTTGCAATTTAGAAAATGTTGATTTCAAAACTGTGAATTTTGCTTGCAATAAGGTGGCACAAAAATCCCTCCATACAAATGGCACTAACTGATCACAGCCATGAGAGAGTTTTGAAATTAGCTGTTCCTGCATTCCCAGCATGAGTATCAGTGCTGTGCTCTTCCTGCAGGAAAACAAAGTAAAAATGCGGATTTTCCAGCTTCTTGAATAATGAAACCTCCAAAACACTGTCCAGAGAAATGTAATGCAACACCAAGGTTTGTAAGATGCTTATGATTATTGCTGGTTCACTGGAAACAGACTGTTTCAATTACATTTTTGTGATTAAAAAAATGTAGACATTTCTATTTTGTGAAATTAAATAAACTCCTCAAGAGGGCACTGTTCAACTGCAGTACCTGTCAGCAGGCAGCCGGTCTGTGAATCTAACAGGTCATTCATCGGTCATAAATGTAAATTATTTACTACTGGTTTGCAATCCTCTTTTCCCACCTTCTTTGTGTTTCATTTACTCCAATGCAGTGCTGCATAACAGGATCCTTGTTGCTTCAGTCAGACTTATTTTTATTACCCACTTCCAATTAAACATGTTTTAATTTAGTTTAAAAATATGTTGCATGTTTTACATTTTTCATGAGGAGGCATCTCTCTGCTATTTTAGAAGTGTGTGTCCCTGTGAAAAATAAGTGAAAGGAAACACCACAAATGCAGATCCAGAGTGACTGAGGTGTTGGTGTGTTTTGGTTGTGTTTGGTGTTCCTCTGAGAAGCATTGATCTAACAGGAAAAGTCTTTGGAAGCCACATGTAAAATGGTTAATTTATGCTGTGCTTATAGCACTTTTTCCACATGAATGAAGGCCCAGAGTGCTCTCCAGTCATATTTATGAACCTGCAAGGTGTTAACCAGACCAGAAGTGTGGGAATGAGTGTCTTGCCCAAGGATACTTTGACAAATGGGCAGGCAGGGAAGGAACCTTCCTATCAGAGGCTGATTGCTTTACTTCTGCATCATAACCGGACTCAAGTCCGTCACATTATTCGATGTAGTGTGACATGCTGGATTAACTTAAGTGAAATTGTTAAACTAATAAAAGCCCTTAATCATCAGTGACCCAAAGGAGATGTCCAACATGACAAAGAAAGAATCTATGGAGGGAGATGGATGCTCTCTCCTCACGCTCTCGGGTGTACCACGCCTTTAACCCACAGTAGCTGGGTTGGCCTCAGTGACCCAAAAGGGACACAGCGGGTCAAGAAAATAGATGGATGGATGGAAGGAGATGAAGGTTCTCGAGAATATCCAAAGCAAACTTCAATGGAAAATAAAAAACTCAAAGAAAGGAGCCGTACGTCCTTTTTCCAGCAGAAGGTCTCACAGAACTCAAGTCCTCTCAGCTTAATTTTACACATTCAGAACCTCTGTCATGAACATTCAAACAGTTTCATCCACACCTTCCATTTAAAACAGCACCTCTTAAAAAAACTCAGCTCTTCAAACCTTGAAAACAAAGCCGAGCTGCTCCCTCAGAGTTTCAATGAGAAAGCCTTTTTGCATTTAGGACCAGCCACGCTGCCCTGCAGAGATCCTGCTCTAATCCAGGCTGTCCTACTGCATATAAAGCACCGCAAACACAACTGAACACCTCCACAACTGCTAGGATTACCTAATGGTACACAGACCAAAACCTGTGAGGCTGAAGGATTGTTTATTTGATTGGATGGTCTCCCAGGGTGACGGACAAGAGGCTGCATACCAAGAAGCTGTGGAACAGTTCTTCACACCGTGTGAGAGCTATCATCTTATCCTGAATGCCAAAAAGGAACAAAGACCTAATTATTGATTAAAGGAGCTGAAGAAATAAAACTTAATCACCATTGCACCCACTCTTCACCTGTGTGTTCAGCTGTGCAGCAAACTAGACCGGAGATGCTGTTTCTGTGTCGCTGTGAATGATGGAGTGTGGACAGCTCACCTTGAAAGATGGACGGCTTCTCGTTTTTGGAGCACTTGATCTGGCTCATCTCCCCCAGCTGCTTGTCCAGGCTGCGGTCAGCGATCAGGGCCTGGATGATGAAGCAGTAGCTCTCCCCTCGATCCAGGTCAGTCAGTGTTATGTTGCTTTTCTTAGACTGCAACACTTTCTGAGGACATCAAGACAGGAAGTTGTCTTTCTTAATACATTTGATGATAAAACACAGAATCTAAAATCAGATGATGCGCTCTGATTGTCACATTTTTTAGATTAGGAACATTTTTACAATTGGTTTTTGTTGATGGTCTTCTAACTAAAGTTTGGTGTGAAGTGACTCCTCTGCTCTGAGATTTGAATGGTCGCCACGGAGCACAGCGACTGTGCTGCAGTTAACTGTGAGAGTTTCTTTGTGTGAAACAGAAAACAAGAAACATCGATAATGATCATTTTCTTTTCTTTTTGGAGAACTGTTTCATGACTTTAGGTAGACATGTGTTAGCAAGTGGAGACAGAGAGGAGGACTTTCAGACTTTGCTGCCTGACGCCACAACAAAAACCAACAACTTAAAGAGCAAAGAAGACAGAGCTGGTCATTGACTTTGAACAGGAGGCTGTAGAAAAGTACAATTGCCTCAGGTTGTGTCTGGAAAACAAACTGGACAGAACATCTTACAGCGACCAGCTGGTCAGGAAGACCCGGAACAGGATGTAGTTCCTGAGAATACTAAGGTCTTAATATCTGCAGCAAAGTGCTATGGATGTTTTCCCAGTTTATAGTTGCCAGTAGAGGTGTAACGATTCATTTTACTGATTTCATTCATATCACTCTGAGTGATCCGATTGGATCCGATTCACTGACCTAAAATCAATCCAGGACGTCTTTAGTCAAAATGCCAACCAGTGTGACTCAGAGATCAATATCTGGTACTGAACAGTGCAGGTGAAGTTTTCATTTCATGTTGAAACAATATCATAATGGTATAGATGTGTTCCAATAACAACTTGCCTCAGACAGATGGATCTGGTCAGATTGCAGGAATATAATTTGATAAATTGATGAAGACAATGAATCGTTACACACCTAGTTGCCATTGTTCTAGTTCACATCTAAGAAGGGCACATCCAGGCTGGATAAGGAAGGTCGGCTCTGTGGTCAGCATGAAACTCTCTGATCACAGTAGCACGAAAGACGTCAGTGGACAAACTGCTGGACATCATTGACCATGACAAAACCCCCTGCACACCACACCAGCAACCAGAAGAGTGTTCAGAAAAAGATTGTGTGTTGTCTGCTGTGGCTAAGCTGCAGGAGATCCAGTTTCCCTGAAGGAATCATCCAGAAAATATCAAGACAGTTGAGTCCAAGTCTCTGCTGGTTTTGCTTACGTCATCTGTAGTATTGTGGCTGCTCACTATTTAACAGCAATCTTCCCTAACATAACCTGAAGCAGTGACTTACTTTGCCAGTGCTTTGGTTCCTCCAGTAGGTGACTTTGTACTGCAGCTGATCAGAGAATATATCCCTTATGCTGAGCTGGCGTCCATCTTTGAAGACAGCGGTCAGCGGGTCCGTCACCTGCAGTGTGGTGCTGGTTTTATCTTCGTTCCTTATCAGCTCAAAGTCGAGACGACCGATCTCCGCTGGAGAGGATGATCAAGATCAGTGATCGGTCATGTATCAGTCACAGAGTCAAAATATATCCGCTAAATGTTTCTATTGAGTAGAAGTATTCAGCTCATTTGCTTAAAGACCCACTCCCATCATCTTTTGATCTGTTTCCAATCATTCCCAGTGGTCTTTTAATCATAATTATGCCATTTTTAGCCAAAATATTTAAAAAAAAAAGTGTTGTTTTCTCCCCTTTCCTGAAAGCTGGGAGCAAGGAGCTTGTGGCCTACCCAGTGTATTTTGTACGCCACAAATACACTCTTTTTCATAAAGCATTTTCTCATCTGCTCCTGATTCACAGCGATTTGAGTAAGAAAAAACTCAGAAATGCAATTTTGAGCTTAATTTTCTTTATATATATCCTCCATCATCAGAAAAATGCCACGAGAACATGTTAAAAACAGTAATTTCATTGTAGAGGGTCTTTAAAGAGCAAAAAGCTAAGGCATTGACCAAGTAAGTGACAGAAAAGGTACATTTCATATTGAGCAAAGTAGACCTATTGGTTGTGACATGAATTTGAACCTCGAGAATGCTATAATTGTTTTAGAACAATTGCTTTAATATAGAAAAATCCTCATTCTCTGCTTTCTCTCTGTTCTGGGATTTCATGGGGGTTTGGTCAGATAAAGTTTGCTCCTGTGTGAAATTCTGAATCTTGGAAACTGAAAGAATCAGTGTTACTCATTTTATCACAAAAACTGCAGCTGGTCTCTTATCCAGAACCGCAAAAAGAGGAGTGATGGTGAATTAAGGAAATGCATTTCTTCCAAGCATTGTCAGCTTTAGGTTGTTGTTACACTGACACTCTCCCAGCATCTGTTACGGCTGTATTTGGTTTTGTTTTTTCTCAATGTCATGTGTTTTTCTTCTGTCAGAGTGGGCCCTCTGTATTTTTGTGGATCTTTGTGTCTTTTGATTTCTTTCAGGTGTGATCTAAAAGGGCGTGGCCTCCATTTTTGGACTCAAGCTGATGGAGGCTGCCTTTAAAAGCACTGTGTGGACCTCTGGCTGGCAAGATGGGAGTCTTCATGTGACGTGTCTCCACTGCAGCCCTTCGCCCGGCGCCATTCTCCCTTTTATCTAAGTTGTTTTGCTCTTTGTAGTTTTGGTTTGAGATCCACTCTGTCTTTGGTTTGGTTAGTTAAGTCAATTTAATGTGAAGCTGTAGGTTTTTTTTTCATTTTTGTCTTCAGAAACTTGTTTAAACAGCTGTGCTGCTAAGTTGTTAAAGTCCCCGACATTCAGTGTTGTCGCCACTTTATTTCATAATGTGCAGCTGAGAACACAGACGTGCAGGCTAGTTATGTGGGATCAAAGAAAAGGGTCAAACAAATCTTTCCAGCACATCGCTCCATGACTTTCTAGTCCCCTTTAATGCACATCTGCATGGTTTTTAGGAGGAGATGAGGTTATTTTTTTTGTGTGTCACTCCCACTGGGAGTAGTGGGTCTGTAGATCCAGACTATTCAAATAACAGCCAGAAAGCAACTTAAGTTTTCCAGAGCACTTTAATGATCGATGTGACAGCATTTTTTTTTCTCTTTTCTTCAATTGGTGCAGAATTTCTCACTTGCTTTTAGTTTGTGAATGCAGCACATTTGATAACCTAAAGTGTTACCAAGGGTTCTTTTTAGTAAATGGTGCAAACTTGCACTGCGCTTTTCTAGCTTCTTTGAAGGCCCAAAGCGCTTCACAGTCACAGACCCATTCACACACTGATGGCGGCTCTGCTGCCGAACACGGGCGCCAACCTCCCCACTAGAGGCATTGTAGGGTTTAGTGTGTTGCCCAGGGACACTTCGACTCATGGGTGGGCATTGCTCCTGCACTCTTCCGCTGCACCACAGCTGCCCAACCCTAACAGTATAATCAACAGCTTGAACCAGCATCAACAGTCTGTTTAACCCTTTAACCCTTTAAAACAAAGTGCATTAGTGGACCTAAAGGAACGGTGTTTTCGGCTCAACACTTGCTTAGACTAGCAACCCAGAGGAATACTTTTTACTTGTTTAAACAAATGCTGGTGTTATGCAGAGTTATGCCTGATATCATTTATATGTGCAGTTTAAAGTCCTTCCAATCATCTTTGGATTGTAAAAGTGTTCCCAGTGGTTTTTTTTATCCTACTAGCTTACAGCCCCGTTGTCATGTTGATTTGGGATAAATTCAGAGTCTTATGCACACCATCTTAACATTGAGGATTCTTCCAGATGCAGATTTTTATTGTTTGATTCCAAGCTGACCACATAAAATTAAATATCGTATCCTTGCGTGCATTGATGATGTCCTGTAGTTTAGTGTCTGCCATTAAGCGCTGAAAGTGGAACATGTTTCCTTCTATGTCTTTCCATCCAGCTGTATATGTTGGGGAGAACAAACATATGAATGATCTTAACTAGGCTGCGAGGTAATCATTTTGAAAACAAAGGAAACTCCTACCCCTCTTTTCCTTTTTCAGTTGGAGTTTTTTTTAACTGATCCTTGGTTTTTTACCTTCCCAATGAAGTTTGATCTGTGTCTTACTGGACTATTTGTTGTAAAGCACCCCGTTTCCTTTTTAGAAAGCCTCTCTGAAGTAATGTTATTAAAAAGTAACTGAAATGAGTTTCCTTACACACTACGTTTCCACCTCAAAAGATTCCACCGTGAGATACATTTATTCAGATCCAGTTGACTTGCAGACATGGCCTGATGTCATGGTTTCTTTGTGGAGACCGGCCATTATTAAAAGATGTTTAGTATTCATTATTTTCCTGCTAACGGCCTCTAGAGGGCGCTGTAGGCGTATCAGCATTTCCTACTGACACCAAGGGCCAAAGAAGCGCTGCTCGGTCTGATCAACGGGTGGAGTCCAAAACAAACACGAAGGAGAATCTGATTATTCTCCTCCTGAATTTTATTGCTACTTTAAACTTGATCGTTTTCTTGTATTTGCATCGAGACGTTGTTATTCTTGATTTACTTTTTTCCTTCCTCGGACTAATGTGGGACAGCAAGTCATCAAACTGGGTCATAGAGAGACAGAGCAGCTTACAGTCCAAAATATGAGGTATGTGTTGTAGCTCTTCTCCAGACAACTTGAACAGCTCGGAGAACAAAAGCAACACTTACTGTCATTGTAGGGACAAAATCTTGGGGAACTTGTGTGTGGAAACTCGACCAGGTCAGAGGTGGCCCCCAGCGGGGGCCCGGACAGCACGTCAGCCGTGTAGCAGGCTTTCAGATCAGTCAGGTAGCTGGTGAGGTCACAGTAGGTTTCAGAGGAGCGAACGCAGTGAAGAGACGTATTTTTATTCTGGCCAATCCTGCAAATATTTTGCAAAGTGTTACACTCAAATGCCAACGTGACTCAGTAACAAGCAATATAATATGAAGTGATAGCAGAGCAAAGCTGACACAACAGTGTGTACACAACCTTTATCACCATGGAAAGAGTTTTATAAGAACTGATCTAGTTTATATGCTTATTTTTCTGCATATTTACTATTCAAGGCACACCTGAGTAGTGCTATATACAGCACAATGCAAAAACTCAGTGAAGCATTCAAGCTTTTCCCTTCAAAACCCCTCACTCTACTCTTGACTAAATTGGACTTCCTTATTCACTCCACATAAAATTCACTGGTTGCTGTCAATTGATAAAACTGTCCTTGGTTTTCCTCTCGTTAAGCCAGCTTGTACCCTTCAACCTCCATGTACAACCCCTGCTCTGCCAAACAGATTTTTTTTAACAAACTCTAAATTAAACTCCTGCTTAGGTTGTTTATCCTTTCAGTCATAGACTGGAATCATTTACAAAATTCCATGAGACTGGACACTTTTATTTCAAAGACAGTTTTTTAAAAGAAATCTTAATGATCAATTTAAATAAAACTGTTGCTGTAACCTAGTTTTATGATTCTAATGGTTTTAATTATTCGTTTATTTTAATGATTGTTTGTGTTACTGCTGTTTTATGCTGATTTTTTTTTTCTTTCTCAAAAAGTCTCGCCTTTCGCCAGGCCACAGCCTTCTTAATCTATCTTGCCTGGATAAATAAAGGTTAAATAAATACAAATATATTTTTCCCAGTTACTTATTCCACTCCAATCAGGGATGTATGGCGGGAAATGCATTAAAAGAAAGAAAAATACCATACGGGCTGATGTGAACAGGAAATGCCCAGTTTGTCACAACCACACAAGTGAACGTTTTGAGTCACACTCACGCAGAAAACTCCACAGTGTAAGAGTAATCCGCAGACGGTTTGGGCTGCCAGGAGAGCAACGTCTTAAAGTTGGTGGACTTCCAAGTGACATTCCGTGCTGGAGGGAAGGACCCTGCAACCACAAGTTGATGCAAAGGAAAGCAGTGAGCACAAAGCATGTAAGGATCATCCAGAAGCTTGAGTTACACTCTTCACACACACGCATGGAAATTCCTAGACATAGCAGCAGAAAACACTGACTAGTATCAAGACTGAAGCTTTTCCACACATGTCAGACTCATTACTCCTAATTCTGTGTGGGATGAAGGAGACATGTACAGTATATGATGATGGTGATGATGATGATGGTTCAAAATCAACTGTTTTAATATCTTTGGACAAAAATATTTGCTTTATATGATTGAGAACTAGTATTACACTTGAACTTTATTCTACTAGGTAACTTGTGTATAAGTATAGATAGTATACTATAGAGTAGATCATGCACGTGTACCGGTAGTGTAGAAAGTAATTGAATACTTCTTCAGAATAAATTAGAAAATTTTAATTAGACGATATTTAGATGGTTGTACCTCACTTTTGGTATAAATAAACTATACTTACACTTATACAGATGACTTTTTAGACTACTAAGGGCAATGACAAGACAATTGTGGATTGATGACTTTTATAGGTTTTAGAGAAGATTAAAAGAATGGCTGGAAACTTATTAGACAGATCGCTATCTATCTCACCCTCTGAAAATGAGAATAATGTACAAAGCTTACAGTAAACTTTGGGTATCCTTAAATGTAGTAAACTTGAGTATTACTTTTATAGGTATAAAAGTATAAGGACCACTATAGACCATGTACGTGTAGTGAAGGAATTATCCTAACGGAAACTTCTTCTGACTAGATTGGAATACTTTAGATGTACAGATATAGGTAGTAAAGTTAATCTCAGTTACACGACCTAACATTCTGTATAAACTCAGTATACTTGTAACTTAAGTACTAAGTACTTAAATAGACTACTTTTGCTTTCGACCAATGACAAGACATGCGTTCATTGATGGCTTCCATGGGGTTTTCAGATGCAGAAAGATAATAAAAATGGATGGAAACTTACAACTTTTAGAAAAGTAAACTTCAAGTATATTACTTTTACTAAGTGTATTGACTAAAGTCAGGTACCAGTATCCCTAAAGGGAGACCTGGACTTTTGTCGCGTGACCTTCTCACGTTCACCGTCTGAGAACTAGAAACATGTGCAAAAAGCTCAGACAAAAAAAAAAGTTATTTTCTGAAAACTCCACTTCTTTAGAACTAACGGTGCTCCAGCTCTCAACTCCACGGAACCACGCAGAACTCACCGGAGGCGCACCGAACCAGCACCAGGACAACGCAGAGGAACGCTGGCGGACCCATGCTGTAATCCAGTCTGATGAAGGGAGAATGGTTCCGACTCCTCCGCTCAACCGCTCACCGGGACTGACGAGCGGGACGCTTAAAACGGGAGGCTACCTCACCGCGCGCGCTGAGCGGAGATGTCCTGCACGCGCCAAATAAGGAGCGTCCGGCGATGACGTCAGCACCCAGCCGCTGGCTCTGGAGCTAACGGTCAGCTGGATGAGCTGAGCTCACAGCGCAGGAACGCTGTCATCAAGCTGCTCCAGAGCATCACAATGACACTAATAACAAAGACACACTTTATTGTGTCTACACACTATTTAAAAGTCTTGTTTTAGCTCTTTTAGGTTGACTATTTAAAGGAAAGCCACTGGGCCTAGACATATGCTCACACACCTTAGATTACATCACTAAGGCACCTCTGGTTGGAGCAAGAGTGACCTTAATTCAAGAGAACTTTTGAACTGGCTCCCCCTTTTTTTTATTGTCCAACACAGCTGGAGCAAACTGAGCTAAAGGCCTGGAATAAAATCTACCACTCAGGTGCAAAAAAGGACTGAAGTCTTCAGGAATGATTCCAGTCTGTGAACAAACCAAGAGGACATGAAAACATCAGTGCTTCTTCAACCTCTGTCACTTCAAGCATGATGTCATTTGAAAGCATGCGTTCCACACATTACAAGAATCTCCCCCAGCATCTCAAAACCACAAAGACTCTCTGCTAAGAGGCTGTAAAAGCCACTGCCATCACATCTTTTCATGTTCTGAAACAATTACAAAAGCGCATGCAGCCACAAAGCTAAAAATACCATAAATTTGCAACTGCAGAGCTCGTCTCTGATGTGTCACATTGGATTCATCATGGCAGAAATTAAGCTAAAGCGTTGCAGGCACATCTGTCCAAGTCAACAGTGTTCCAAAAACCAACTGAGCTAGAAAAAGTAAAGTGAAAATACCATATATCTTCCAATAATGGCTGTCTCTAACAGACGCCAGTCTCCAATAAACGCTGGGTCAACACGCTGTGTTACCCTGGGCTCACACTGCATGCGGTCTGGCTCCGGTGCAGATGCCGGAATCTTTACGTAACATGAAGGGTGCGAGAAGCACTCGCACTGCATCGATTTGCCCTTTCCACTGCACCACGGCCGCCCCATCACTATTGGAAAAGATACGGCATGCATACATATAATTTAATAAAGTAAAGTAAAAACATTTTTAAAATGTCAAATCCCATCTTCACAGTCAGAAATCTAAACTAAAAGAAATGAAAACACCTCAGTTTGACAATAAGCTGAACATGTTTACTTTTGGAGGGAAACCAAGGAGTCAACAGAAAATTGCTTCTTTTTGACACCAGCCCCTAGTGGTATTTTGAGGAACTGCAACATTCAGGAATTTAGTACAAGTCTGAACATTTTTGAATTGACCATCCTTGACCAAAGGGAGTCAAATTTCCTCCTGTACCATCAAACAATTCCCCCATTTTAGCTAAGCTGCATTTGACACCGCCCACAAAATAACCAACTTGGTTTTCAAGCTAAGCTTAAGGTTTCTTGACTCAATATATTTTTCAAGAGTTCAAAAAAACTGAGACTGGTCCAACTGAGCATCCCTGCTGCATCCTCACCCTCCTGCTTGGATCAGTCTTTTCCATGAGCCCCTGGCTTTCATTGGGTCTGCAGTATCCTCCACCAGTTTGGCTCCTCCCACTGTCCTACTCTGGGTATTAGTTGATACTGACTGGAGAGGTGAGAATGAAATGTTTTGAGCTATATAGCATAAAGGTCATGGAGGCTAACAAAATAGAACAAATAATTAATATTAAACAGTAAGATTTATTTTAAAGTGAAACATTTTATATAACTCTTATAGCGTGATTCTGTAGCAGTCAGTGTTGCAAGATCTGAAGAAGCCTCTACCTACAGACACCCAACTGTGGAATAATAGTCTGAACGTGTTTATCTTATCTGTGCTTCTGTGAACAATCAGCTCTGGAAGCTTCAGAGCTGAACCCAGAACAGAACCAAACTTCTTTATCACTTTGTTCAGCCTCCTCAGTCACTCGCTCTGTTTCTGCTCCCCTAACAGGTGGCTGCAGATTAGAGGAGACCATTGCAGTGGATATTTTTTACACTCCCACCCCGCACACATTGAGAAAAAAAAAAAAAGCTCTAGTCCCAATCCTAGAAACTAAGGCAGAATAAAATCCACACAAACGTAATCTGATAAAGTAACTCTTCTGGTGCCAGCAGGTGTTTTTATTTGATTGTAGTGATCCTAAACAAAAATAAAAATTAAGTTCACATGAAGACAGCAGTCTAAGTTTCCAAAAGAAAGGGAACTGCTTCTTATGCTTTCTTTTCAGAGACTAATAATAAAAAAAATCAGATTTGTCTTTTGGCAACTTTGTGGTGAAATGGCGATCTTACTCCTTTGTTCACCATATCAGTTCTTCTTTCTTTTCATCCAATATTAGTGAAATCTGCAGACTGTGCATTACAAGACGACTCTGGTCATGTGACTTTTAGAAACAAATCAACAACTGGTTTGAAACATCTGGCAAATGTAAATGAAACTGAAGCACAACTGAATCTAAAATAAAAGGGTTCCATATTGAAGATGAATTGTTTTATTATTTTCTTTCCACTCTTGCTACTTTCTGTGGATTATTCCTCCTGTTTTGTTGTAGGGATGTGATTCTAAAAGCCCGACTCCTGTCTCATGAGAATCCGTCAGGATTCATGTGACGCTGAAACATTTCAGTCTCTCGAGGACAACACACTTACAGAAGATATGGAACGACATGCTGCAAATGTTGAAGGACTTGAACTTCCAGAAGAAGAACAGTCTGCTATGTCCCTTGTTGAAAACAGCATTATCCTTGCATCTTCAGTCCAGTCTGTCGTCCAGGATGACACAAATGTCTTCATACTCCGACTCCACCTCTACTTCTACCCTGTGATAGAAATAGCATTTGACATGTTGCTGCTCCTCCTAAGAAACACTATTATTTCCTTTATCGTGTTTTAATCAAAGATCAGATCAATAGCCTGAATGCAAAGTGGTCCACCAGTTCTCTGTACTCAGTCTTTTGTCTTTCTCAGTTATGTAACAAGAGGCAAAACTTTTCCAAGTAGCTTCCAAACCAAAAAGAAAATAAACTGTGAAAAAAACAAAGAGAAGCAACATGTGCACAGATACACGTGTATTCATTCATACAAATGAAACTACTGGGATTTGAATGTGCTAGTGAAATGACAAAAACGTTTCCAGACTAGTTTTCTAACTGAATTGGAATTATTTAGAAAATTTGAATGATTTAGAAAAATATTAAATGTCAGAAGCTGGCTGGACTTATTTTTTAACTCTTTAAGCTTTAGGTCAAATGTTAAGATTCTTACGACCAGGGGCGTCACTAGGTTTTAAGAACGGGGGGGGGGAGGACTAACATCCCCAAATTATTTAGGGGGGCTTAAGAATATTATACATAAAATGTATTATTATAATATAATATAGGGCTGCACGGTGGCGCAGTGGTTAGCGCTCTTGCCTCACAGCAAGAAGGTTCCCGGTTCAAGTCCTGGCTGGGGGACTTGAAACAGTGTCATCAATGGGGGACCTTTCTGTGTGGAGTTTGCATGTTCTCCCCGTGCATGCGTGGGTTTTCTCCGGGTACTCCCTCCCACCGTCCAAAAACATGCTTCATAGGTTAATTGGTTAATCTAAATTGTCCCTAGGTGTGGATGTGAGTGTGCATGGGTGTGTGATTGTGGCCCCTGCGACAGACTGGCGACCAGTCCAGGGGTGTACCCTGCCTTCGCCCATGAGTAGCTGGGTTAGGCTCCAGCAACCCCGTGACCCTGAAAGGGATAAAGCGGATTGGAAAATGAATGAATGAATGAATATAATCTAATAATGCCACTGCTTTCGACTACTGTAACTCTTTCTGTAAGTCCAGCAGATTCTGAAGCACTACAGTGATATGCATCACTTTACAGTGGTCAAGTGTTTACTCAATCAACGTAACTCAGCTGACTCTGTCATGGAGACAAACGGCTTTGCCTCTAATGTGTTGCATATCGGTCCACAGTTCATACGGAAAGCCGCTTTTCAGAATCAGCTGATTCACACTGATCGCACAGAGTTAAAGAGTTTGTGTTATTTAGGCGTTGCCAGTGACATCTCCGTGTTAAAGGGTTAAAAAAACGAAAATCTTAACATTATGCACTTTAGCAGAGTCGTGATAAAAAAAAATCTAAATTGGAAATGTAATCTAAATTGAAAAATTCCATTTTTACCAAACAAATTTCTGAGCCCAGACCCAATATGTTGTCTTCCACATATGACAGGCTGCCGTTTGCCTGAAGTTCTGAGCGAAGGGAAATGCCCTGGTTGAGTTTTGCTAGGGGAGGGGAAAAGCGTATGAGGCTGGGTGTCACTCAACACTTCCTGTTTTTACTGTGTATTTACTAATATCCTGATGCGGCCTACGCACATGGGCCATCCTCATCTGAACATGTAGCAATGTGGGGAATTACTTGGGAAAACTGGCAGTACTTTGGCTTTCGTTTCATTAGAAAGGTCACACCACCTTCTCAGAATTCAGTCAAAAATGTGACAACCTACAGGTCTTTGCCTACTGGTCCAAAAGGATAACTCATCATGACTAGGAGGAGATGGGGGTTTAAAATGGGATTGGATAGATTCTGGAACCACACAGCAGTGACAAGAGCCAAGTGAGGCTACCACTAAAGTGTATTTTACCTGCAAGGCACACAATTTAATAAAAAGGGGAGCTTCCACATAATTAAAATCTAAATACGTGTAAGGTTATTTACAGTAGAGGACTTTGTGAATATTGAAAAAAAGTTTACAATTTCAAAACTACTTTATATACAGTATCTAATTTTTCTGAGTAAAAGTATATGTATGGTTGAAAAAATAATCATTGCCCAAATCACTGATTACAGATTGTTTATTACACTATTTATTCTTTATTATTCCAACCCAAAAAAGGCATAAACAGCAGTGTTCTGCACCACCTGAGGAGACAAAAGTGATGACTGCCAGACTCAGAAATCTATTCAATTAACAGTAATCCAGAGAACATGTTATGAAAGGAATGGCTTACTGCCCTAAAATGCTGCTTTGGCTTCACCTTTGCCCTCTAAGCACAAAAGCTGGACATCAGTAAATCAATTGGACAAGTTTAAAACTACTGGCCATTTAAAACACTAATTTGATGCGTGTCAACTCAAGCCAACTGTAGAGGCATCACGGGAGCTTCTTGCACCAAAAACCACAAGATACCACGTTTTCTAAATCCCCGTGGTGGACTGGCAACCTATCCAGGGTGTATATGGTTTACCCAAGATCGGGGATAGGCTCCAGCAATCTGGAACCCAGTAATTCATAATGCCCAATGAGGTGTTCATTTTTACAAATTAATGGACGATGCGGGGAGCTATGCGTCAAAAAACTATTTGATCCGTGGTGCGACGAGTTGTCATGGTAAAGGCTACAGACCTCGAACCACAGCAGCAGAGGAAAGTGGTATATATGCTGAATGTCATGATAAGTGATACAAAGCATTGTTTCAGAAGGAAAGTTCACCTCTTACCACTGAATCAGAATCAAGTCTTCACCCAGACCATGTTATGAATGAGTTTGGTAAATCACTGGATGAAGGATGAGGTAGGTACCAAAAAAGTGGCCCCACAACCGAACCATGTGGAATGCCATGAGGCAGAGCAGCTTGACAGATTTTAAAGTAAAAAAAAAACCTCACACAGGTGGTTTTCTCTGGCAGATAACATGTTGACGAATCAGGGGAAGCACTCCAAAATCCAACAAAAAACCTCATGGACAAAACACTGCAGATGAACCCAGCAGAATGATCTCTTGTGGTTGGAATGAGTAAAGAAATCACTAAAAGACCTCTGCAGAACAGAGTCTGTTATGTAAGGTTTTAAAGACAGATTGAAGCACTTCTGAGACAAAGGTTGAGTCTAAAACTACGTGCAAAATGACTTTCTCCTCAACGAAAGCCTCAAAGAAAGTAGACTAAAAAACACAGCTTAAAAATAAAAGTGTGCTGCTTGCTATCAAATGTAGTTTTCCCAACTAAGTTCCTTTACCAAGACTTGAGATCAGCGAAAAGATAATTTTAGAACATCCACCTAGCAATAGTTCCTTAAATGTGCTGCACTCATCAGGAGTCAGCCAAGTTTGTTACACAGAGGAAGACTGAGTCACGAGAGAATAAAAACACCCCAGAATAAAAAACCCAGCCCATGACACCAGCCCAATCATACGTGGAAGAATAAGCATCTGCATCAACTCCCTCAACATCCAGCTGAATGGATCATCACCAAAACCACTTCAACTCACCTCATCCCTCTCGCCCTCCAGGAACTCTGTTGCCTTCCTGTGAGCATGAATCAGAACTTTCTTTCTCTTAAAGGTCATTCCCAACCCCAGGCCCCTGTATTTCTGCAATCGTCCACACATTTCATTACTTTTTGTTCTTTTAAACATCTGTATGTATCTGTATGTTCCTTTGTGGCCTTCTTAAGGGAGGTGATGAATAGAATGTACCACTGTTGTGTGTGTGATATCTTGCGGTGTCTGTAAGTTGAGTGCAACTTGCACACACTTATGACATATGGATGATGCTATTATATGGTGCCCTCATGCCACACTCGAGTCATTAGTAAGGTGCGAGTGCTGGCTCCTTAATGACCACACTATGTTCATGGAAGTTGGCAACAAACATGCACACACGTTTGTTTAATCAATTTATTAACCACAACAAGACAACCTTGACATTCATTTGTGTTGAGGTTATCTGTAGAACTCTGCTTCCTAGTTTCTTTCCGGAGTTCTTTCTGGTCCAAAGGAATGGCTGAAGGTGGAGTTGTTTTTGAACTCAAACTCTACTGGGAGGACCCAGTCACGATTTGACTTCTTTGATGATTTAATGAGATAGAAAGCTGGACCTACAGTAGTGTGGAAAACTACAGACAGTTTTTAATACATCACAACATATTACTGCCTCAAAAGTGTAATTATTACTTGACTGTTATGTTATTATTTATTTACTTTCTTTGTCAAATCTGCAGAAGTAAAACATAACATAAAGTGACAAGCATCTTTTAGTTTTAGATGAAAATCTGGACAAAAGAGCAGAACTAAACTGCAGTGAGACTCAGAAAAAGTCTGAACAAACAAATGCAGGACCACATGTGACCTATAACAACGTGAGAGACAGCAGAAACGTGAGGAAAACAAAAATAAAATGAATGTTTGGGTTAATGCGGTTTAACAGAAACTTCGACAAAATCTGAATTACTTCTCTACCCCTCTGGCTCCTCCTTAGTGCTCCAACTGAAGGGATATTTGGAGCTGTAGTGGTGTCCGAAAGTTTTTTCTTTAAGGAGGAATCGTAGGGGTGGCTATCTATCCACCGCGTCGTGCCGGTGGCGTGGAGGAGAAAGACATTTCTACACGTGTGCGCTCTGAAGCACAAAAGCTTGCAAATATTCAATCCCAAATTCGATTTTACATTGAATTTTTGTCATCTTTACTCCACTACATTTGAATGGACACTCACATTTACTCAAGTAAATGTAATGAGTAACAGTTCAACCAAAAATGTAGTCGAGTAGAGAGTAAACGTTGCTTTTATTTTTGATGCTCAGTACAAGTACAAAGTAGCCAAAAGAACATACTTAAGTAATATAACAGTCGATGTACTCAAGTACTTTACGCCTCTGCATCACTCAGGTGTCATTAGTGATGTTTTATGCTGCACTCGCAGCACTGGTGCCTTTACAGGCCCTTAAAAATAGAATAACACAGAAAAGTGTATTCATTTCCATAACTACATTCAAAAATTAAACCTTCATAGAATCTAGATTCAGAGCCCACTGTTCAATAGAGTTTCACTATTTATTTTATTTTTACGTACATTTGAGTTCCAGCTCATGAAACCCACTAAAACAGGATTTCAGAAAATTAGAATCTTGTGGAGAAATCACCATTTACTTCTCAGTTTTTGTGAAAAGATAAAAGTCAAAGATTATGATCACGTCAAATCAACTGAAATCAAATATTTTCAAAAGGATATGTCCATCTTTAATCCTTCAATGGTACGAATGGGGTCCAGGTTCTGCGAGAAGATGAAATCTGCATCTCCATCCAGATTCGCGGCAGAAGGAATCAAGAAGTCCTCAAGAACATTCTGCTGGACTGTTGCACTGATTTTAGATTGAAGAAAGCAGAGTTCACCAACACCAGTGCTGTACATTATAGTCCAAATCATGACTGACTGTGGAGATTTCACACTGGACCTCCAGCAAGTTGGGTTCTGCTCCTCACCAGTCTTCCTCCAAACCCTTGGACCTTGATTCCCAAATGAAAGACACATTACTTTCATCAGAAAACAGGACCTTGGACCACTGGCCAACAGTCCAGCCCTTTTTCTCCTTGGTCCAGTTGTGTTGTTTGCCGCTGACCCGAGCTCAGAAGTGTGTTGACCCAAGGAACCTGACAGTTGTAGTCCATCTACTGAATGTGGGGATTTTTTAAGGTGTTCCTGCACCTCATTCTACTTTTTCTGGATAAGAGCAGGTTATTGAATCTTGTCCTTTAGATGTTTTGTAGATGATTAGTTGGTGAAATTCAATTTAAAAACATTTATTCCCTGAAAAGTTTGGGCAAAT
>BSAI01003838.1:888-13213 GCA_036245035.1 Adrianichthys oophorus | reverse complement strand
TAGTTTGGCTTCCTGGTTTGGCTCCCTGGTTTGGCTCCCTGGTTCCTGTAGTTTGGCCTCCTGGTTCTCTGATCCCTTGCTTGTTCACTTGTTCTTCTGTATTTTTGACTTTTGCTTGTACTCTCACTACAGTTATGTCTTGCTCCTGCGCTACCACGTTAAACATGAGCATATGCCTCAGCCTCCTCCTTACATACTGAACTTAAGAATAAGATATAGGTGCTGCAAGTGGCAGCCATGATCAGTTTCATAGCCATTAGGAGAGATGACTGTACTGCGTTAGTGTTAGAAGTGCTGGAGAACTAAAAAGAGTTTACAAGTGGAGCTAAGGGATGGCAAGCAATCAAGTCCCTGTGGTGCTTTCAGCATGGCACAGCCCAGCTGGTGTGTTGTGTGTAGACCTTAACTCAATCTGTAGAGCATTGATCTGAGCCCCTGGTCTGATGCACAGCTTGTCATCTGTGGAACAGCTTTTAACTCTTCACAGAATAAATACAAGATAGATGAAGTACTTTCAATCATTTGAGGATTTAGTTAAAAACTCAGTGATGTTTAAAACACTGTTTCACCTCCCAGATTTTCAGGATATAGAGGTAGATGTATTGTGGTGACAGACCCCCCCCCTCATTCAGTGTTTTCCACATAATGGTCTCGCTGTGTTCAGTCTGTTTTACTTATTGGAGCCAAAAAGCCAAACTTTCTAAAAGAAAATCCTTTTCAATGTGACATCAGTGTCATCCTTCTGTGGGTCTAAAGTCTGCTTTTGTCAGAAAGTCATTCCAAGTTCATCATTCAAACAGACATGAACACAGACGAGCAGCTCCACCTGCTCACAGCGCCTTCAGGTTGCTGGTAGACAGTCAGGTGTTGCAGGTGAACTTGCTGAGTCTCAAAGTGTCATCAGCAGACTTGCATCATTGTTCATGGATGATAACGCTCCACCACATGCTGTCAGAATTCTCACAGCTGGACTTCAGGAAGTGGGAGTGGATCATGTGGTACAGCCAGCAATGACCTCTGACCTGAACCCCATGGAGCAGGTCTGGGACCAGCTGAAGCAGAGACTGGATGATCGGACCCCCAAGTGACCTGGTAGAACTGCATGTAGAACTTGTGGAAGAGTGGAACACCTCAGAACAACATGAAGAGTCTAGTGAGGAGCACGAGACGCCGCTGTCAAGCTGTCATTGCAGCAAATGGTGGAAACACCTGCTACTGACACGGTCCATGGCCGTGGTTTGGAGATATCTTTATTGTTGTCTTAAATTTTGGGGATAATAAATCTGGTGTCTTTTTACATTAATTATAACTATCAAAGGGAACTGTTCTGTATTTCGTTAAAATTCAGACCAAATAATAATAATAGAACAATAACCCCACTCATTGAGTGTAGTGTATTTTTTTAGGTTCAAGTTGAGTGTGCTTGTGAGAGCTGTGGTGAAGAACTGGACCCACTTTTTGCACTTCTTGATGCTCTTTAGTGACTCAGACATTGTCTCTTGCTTTGCCTGTTCTCTTTCTCACTTATCATGTTTTCCTAAAGTTCATCCCAGGTCACAGCCCCAGGACCGCCAATGGTCTCCTGAGCCCCCGATTGGAGGACCCAGTTTGTGTAAGCCATAGCTCACTGTGTGACATCCTTCAGGAGAAAGACAAGAAGACCAGCACAAGCACAGGGACTGGCACCAGCCTTGGCATGGCTGGGGGCAGTGGGGCAGCAGGTCCTGGCATGGATCACTCTGCCCTCATACAGTTGCGAGCCAAGAACTACAAACGCAAAAGCGACGCCCACTTTGTGGACGTCATTAGGGAGGACAGGTAAGCAATAGGTTCAAAAATTGAGTCTATGAACTGATCTTTAATAATGATGAATTAAAATTGTATTAAAAGAAAAGCCATAAACTTTGTACTGAAATGTTTTTACTCACCCTTTTTGTCTTTTCTCCATTTGAACAAATGCTCTTTTTCTCTCTGGACCCCAGTTTGATGAAGGACAACTTCTTCAAACCTCCCATCAACAAATTCAGCCTGAACTTTCTTGAGAGACCTCTGGAAAAGGCCTATCGCAGCAGCTACAAAGAGGAGGTACACAAAACAATTATATAAAACTACAAGGATCTTCCTTAGATTTGTATGCCATGATTAGACATATCAACATCACACTAAAGAAAATGTTTTCTAAATGTTCAGGTCAGGTTGTGTTGCACTGATTCCACTGACTTGCAGCCCCCTACTGTTACACCAGTGCTACTACAGAAAACAGAAGAAAACATCCTTTGTGTGCTTGAACCTCACTGACTTTGCCATCATTTATTTTAAAATGATAAAATATTCATACTATGAAAACATCTTTGTTTAAAAATGACATTTGACATGTGGAGGAACCAAATGCCGAACACCGGAGTCAGATTTATGGAAAAGAACATATTTTTATTTTTAAAAAATGAAAATAAACAAAAAGTGATGCTGATCTCTGATAGACTTTTAAAAATAAAAAACGTGAACATAAATAATTCATTAAACTAAAAATATTTATAAGAGCTACCACTAAAAAATTAACTATGGCAAGCTAAAGAAATCCGTGAGCATTTCTGACATCAGCGTAAAAAATAACGTTTAAAACAAAAAAGGGAAATAAGCCAAGCGTCAAATAAACCAAATCAAACTTTATTTATATGCAGCTCAGAGCGCTTTACATTTAAAAACAAAAACATGCAAAGGTACAATAAAAACCCAACCTACCTTCACCCCCCCTCCATTAACATGTACATGCCATGACTCCACACACATTGAATACTCATAAGAGTAACTTCTAAAGAAACTCAAGCTTAGCTCTGCTGTTAGGAAACAGTAAATCGGGAATCTAGTCATACCAGGAGCCAGCTCCGCCACAGGAACATCACAGTGCCTACCCAGACTGGAACAGCAACGGGTCCACTCCACAGCGGTGAGGCTACGATGTTGGACTCCAGCCGCCCCAGCAAGGGCAACAACTGCAGCAACAATCACCGACAAGGCCAGCAGGAAACACTGGGGCTAAAACCAAAGAAAAATGTTAAAATGTTGTACATGGCATGTATATAAAAACATTAAAAATAAGATTACATGCATACATAAAATACATACGCAAATACAGGATAAAATAAATACAAAATAAAATGAAACGGTTAAAACTGTAGGTGTAAATTCCATTTTTTTTAAATGTTGTTTGTTTGGGAAGAAAAGAAGGCCGGAAAACCTCAAAAGAACACCAACAGCTACTACGACCATTGGAAGCAACTCTTGGGACATGAAACACTAAAATAATGCACTTACACTATTTACTTATTTAAACATTTAATCAGCATGGGGGGATTAGTCACTTGAGATGCCTCAGTTTATTTTCAAAGGGTTCCTCCTGTTAGATTTATAACTTTATAAAAAAAGAAAAGAGGACAAAGTGGAGTTGGGCAACACACACAAAGAAACACACCGAGAAAATACTAATTATGATACAGGTTAAGTATATAACTCACACACACGAATGCACATCCACAAAGAACAGCTCTCAGCTGTAAATAAGGTTAAAGATGTAAAAGAACGAACACAAGTGGGAAGGTTTTTCCATTCTTTGGAAGCGCAAACACAGAAAGAATTTCTATTGAATCTGGGGACGTGAAAACAAATGTGATCAATATGACGGAGGTTGTGTTGTGGGCTGAATGGTACTGAATATTGCTTTAGGTTTAGAAGGACAGTTGAGGTGAATGTATTTACAAATGAACTATAAATAATCATTTTGTTTTGAACTGACACTGAGAACCAACCCAGCTGCTGTTACAGAGTGCAAAGCCACCTAAGCTATTGTAAGTGACATCCAGTGACGTCACTGACGTCAGCTCATGAGAATTGTGGGTTGGGAGGGGCTGGTGCTCAGAGTGCAGGTTTGTAGAGGAATACTCAAAAATGTGTGAACAGATCAAAATACGCCTTGAGGTTGTTTTTAGTGAGGAATGAACATTATAATACACTTGAAAGCTCAAAAGGTTGATTTTTCATTGTAATGCCCTTTAAGTTGTATTGTAATGGACCGTATATAGTTGTCCTTATAAGCTTACACACCTTGGAAGAAATGATGAATTCTAGACTATTTTTCATAGAATAAGAATGATACCAAAACTTGTTTTCCCCACTCATGGTTAGTGGTTAGGTGAAGTCATTTATTGTCAAACTCTTCTGTTTACTCTTTTTAAATCACAATGACAACAGAACTTCCCAAATGACCCTGTTCAACAGTTTACACACCCCAGTTCTTAATCCCTTGTTTTGCCTCCTTTAGCATCTGTAACAGCTTGAAGTCTCTGGTGGTCGTTGTGGATGAGGTTCTTTATTTTCTCTAAAGGTAAAGCAGCCCATTGTTCTTGGCAGAAACCCTCAGGTTCCTTTAAATTCGTGGGCTGTCTTGCTTGAACTGCCCGTTTGAGATCTCTTCAGAGTGGCTCAGTAACATTCAGGTCAGGAGACTGAGACGGCCGCTCCAGAACCTTCACCTTATTCTGCGGTAACCAATGACAGGTGGACTTGGCCTTGTGTTTTGAATCATTGTCATGTGGAAATGTCCAAGTGCGTCTCATGCACAGCCTCTGGGCTGAATAGTAAAAGTTTTCCTCCAGTATCGTGCTGCATTCATCTTCCTGTTCCTTTGTAGCTCACACATCCCCAAACCATCATCAATCCTCCTCCGTGTTTCACAGTGGGAATAGTGTTATTTTCATCATAATTGTTGACTCCTCTCCAAATGTAGTCTTTATGGTTGTGGCCAAAAAGTTCAATCTTGGTCTCATCACTCCAATTGACTTTGGTGCAGTGGTTTGGAGGCTTGTCTCTTCGCTGTCTGGCATATTGTAAGCGAGCTGTTTTGTGGGATTTCTACAAAAAGTCTTTCTTCTGGAGACTCGACCACGCAGCCCATTTTTCTTCAGGTGCCTCTTTATTGTACATCTTAAAAACATCCACACCACAGAGTCCTGGATCACAGCTGAAGTTATTTGTTATAAGTTTTTCTTTGAATCCCTAATGATTTTTCTGGCAGTTGTGGCAGAAATGTTTTTGACTGTGGTTTGGTTTCAACAGAACCCCTCACTTTCTAATTCTTATACAAAGTTTGAACACTGCTGTCTGGCATTCTCGGTTCCTTGGATATCTTCTTATATACCTTTACTGTTTTGTACAGCTTAGTTACCTTTTCCCATAGATCTTTTGACAGCTCTTTAGCTTTCCCCATGAGTCAGATTCCAAAAATGTCAGTCCAGCTCTGGACAAAGCATGAAAGGGTCTGTTGAGAAAACAAAAACTGCAAGACCTTTTGTACACACACATTTGCCAAATCCAAATTTTTACCCTACCCCTACGGCATCTCCCTACCTCTTCATTTAGCTCTCCAAACGAAGAGTTAAGAAAAAATAGTGTCATCAAATTTGGACAGCATTATCCCTCGATGACGCAGATCATCTACGTTGGTGCGTGGCTGGCAGCGCTCGGAAAATACGTAGCATCAAAAAAGAAAAAGTTTTTGTGTTACTATTTATATTTAATGAAAAATGACCAAGAAATCATAATTTCTTCCAGGGTATGTAAACTTATGAGGACAAATATATGTGTTTTAAAAGTTAAGTACAATTCAAGACACTAAGGAATCTCTGTTCTCTAAAACAGAGAGGAATCAGACAAATTGGGGGTGTAATAATTAATTATAACAACAATTTGATTCATATCATAATTAGTGGGTTCTGATTTGATTCATATCATAATTAGTGGGTTCTGATTTGATTCATATCATAATTAGTGGGTTCTGATTTGATTCATAGTCATCTAGTACATTTTGAACGGTCCGATTCACTGATCTAAATGGATCAGAACATCTTCATCCAGAACTTCAACAGTGTGACTCTTAGATAAATTCCCGCTACTGAACCGTGATGTTTTCCAGATTCTTGTGTTTCTTCAAGATTATCAAGTGTAAATAAATATGTGTACAAACAAATAAGTAAACAAGAATGAATGTCAAATTCATTCACATCTGAGTTTGATAAAGTTCATTCCACTGTTGTTTTTCCGCATCAGAATAATCCAAAGGAACATTTTTAGAACATTCTAGCACACTGTATGGTCACATGACTTTGTAAATTCAAAGTGTTTCCACACGTTGGACTGGAATGATGCTTGATCAGTTGTTGCTGTATCACATGTGTGTTGTTCACTGTGATGCACTTCAGTAAAATAAACCTGTGTCTCAGTCCAAATTGTATTTTCCGAGATTGATTATGGATTTAGCTCATTTTGAAATGATTTTATAATGGTATAGCTTGATTCAATTCAGTTAATAACTTGCCTCAGACTGATTGATCTGGTTGGATAAATCGATTCATTGATTAATCATTACACCCCTAAGAAAATACAAAGTCAGATTTGATCCTGCAGTACTCATAGTTTTTTTCTGAAATTTTATATAGATTAGTATTTCCTTTTATTCAAGATCCTTTTATTAGATTTTAGCCATTTTTGTATGGAATCAAAATCTTGCTGCAATGAATTATAGATATCCAAGATGCTTAGTTTGAAACAAAAGATTATAGTATCATCTGCGTGGGGTTGAATACCACATTTTGTGCAGTACTTTGACAAATCATGATTAAATATGGAAAATAATAAAGGCCCAAGAGAATAACCTTGTGGAATACTGATACCTTTGTTCTTCCAATCAAGTGTGACTGACTGCCCCTGTAAAACACACATTGATGAATGTAAGAATTGAACCACAAAACAGAAGGAGTGGAAAGACTGCAAACAATTTATCCAGAAGCAAGTAATGGTCTACTAAATCAAATGCTTTAGTAAGGTATAAGAAAAGAGTACCAATGCACATGAGTTTCACAAGAGCAGTGTAGAGAAGAAGTTCTTTTCAAACCCAGATTGGCATTGAGATAATATAGTATTAGTAGAGAGGAAACTAGATAGTTGATTAAAAATAATGTTTTCAGTGACTTTAACTACACTATTGATTATCGAAATGGGTCTGACTGAAGACTGCTTGCACTTCAAACTTTTAGTGCCTGTATTCATTCTTTTGACTTTTTAGATACTCTGAGATTTTCACACAGCATTGTTCTTGGTTCTTGTTCTAGGTGATGAACCAGGTTCAGGTGCAGACTTTTGCCAGCCCAACCTTTAGCTCTTTTCTGGATGTTCTGCTTGGATGTTTTGTCTTCTTGGCCCTGACCCTGGCCTGCTTCCTTCCATCTTTGGTGAGCTCCTCCACGGTTGGGTCCGCTGGATCTGCTGCCCTGGTCTTGGCCCCCATGGCCGGTTTTCTGGAACTGACCTCGCTGGTGCTTTCCATACAGTAAGATGAGTGTGTAAATGTGTATTTAGAATAGAGGCTTCAAGTCAAAATATTCCAGCCGTTTTAGTAAAAAGGATTCAGTTTGATGTTCTTTTTGATCAAACAGAAAAACAAATGAATTATTTGGAATTTTCAGCTGATACGAGCACTAATTATTTGGAGTTTAATATAGTTCCAGGTCACAGTGGGTTTGTTTTACTGGTCAAATGTGTCTTTAAATATCATTTTTGGAAAAAACACAAGTATTGCTTCACAAATATTGGATTTCAGATTCAGCTGAACCCCGTTCCTCCCTCCAAAATAATTTGATTGTTACATACTCACAAGAACGACAATTGAGTTTTTCTATTTTTCTGATGATAGAGGACATATGGAAAGAAAATGAAGAGTAAAATTGTATGTCTGAGTATTTTTTATCCAAATTATTGTGAATCAGAAGCAGACATAAAAATGCTGTTTGAGAAAAATCTAATTTGTGACGTAGAAAATACACAAGCTCCTTGCTCCAAGCTCCCTGTAACGGGGTGGGGAAGGGGAGCGGGGTTGCTCCCACCCACAACTCAAAAGTGAATTTCTAATGAACTCCTGCCGCTCTGCAGACACTATGTCCGAGAAAACGACAAAGGTTTTTATTTTGGCTGAAAATCAGCATAATTGAAAGACCACTGAGGATGCTTTGAAACTGGATCAAAATATGATCAAAATATGATTAGAGTAAAAAACTCTTAACAATGCTCAGTGTTTAAGAATCTGTAATCAACAACATTTAAAGATCAATTTCAACCAGTTCCATCAGGGTGGGATTCCTTCTCTTGAGACTACTGTGGTTATAATATTTGAAGTAATAAAAACCTCATGACGATGTTCCTTTAGTTTTTTGACTTTGCTACTGAGTAGTCATCCTCGATCATTTGAACATCCTTGTCCTCCTCTTTTGCAGCATAACTTTTTTTATGAAGGAGCTGATGACCTGCACTCGCTCTATACTCACACTGGTTTCTGGTTGGATATTTCGTCACGTGGTTGGGGCGGTGTTGGTCTCCCTCCCCGCTATTTCTGTTTTGTCCCACCTCACCACATCTCGCCTTCCCTTTCAGGTAATTCTAGTCTTTTGTTTTAGATTGAATGGTACGTTTTGAGGCTGCGCGGTGGCGCAGTGGTTAGCGCTCCTGCCTCACAGCAAGAAGGTTCCCGGTTCAAGTCCTGGCTGGGGGACCTTTCTGTGTGGAGTTTGCATGTTCTCCCCGTGCATGCGTGGGTTTTCTCCGGGTACTCCGGCTTCCTCCCACCGTCCAAAAACATGCTTCATAGGTTAATTGGTTACTCTAAATTGTCCCTAGGTGTGAATGTGAGTGTGCATGGGTGTGTGATTGTGGCCCCTGCGACAGACTGGCGACCAGTCCAGGGGTGTACCCTGCCTTCGCCCATGAGTAGCCGGGTTAGGCTCCGGCAACCCCGTGACCCCGAAAGGGATAAAGCGGCTTGGAAAATGAATGAATGAATGAATGAATGAATGGTACGTTTTGTACTTGCAACATGAACTGGCTTCTCTATCACTTGTTTGATAACAAAAAGGAAATGTCACAATGATATAAAATTCAGTTTTATCTCAAGTAAATCTGCTGCAGCAGCAGGATCTTATTTGACCCCCACCCCCCCTTTGGGATTTATATATATATATATATATATAGTATATATTATAGTATTTTTTTTTTATTTTAAAAGGAACTTGTATTTGATATATATACAGAAAAATGTAACACTTTTCAATTTCATGTGTTGTAAATATTTGAAAGCTACATTTTATAAATGAATAGTTTAATAGTCACAAAAACATAAAAAAAAGTTTAATTGCTAAACTTGAATTGAAACTTTGCAGCTCTCACTGGGTTTCGGCCAGTAAGAAACTGGACCAAATGGATCTTACGGTCTCTTAAAGGTTGCAGCTTGTTGCAGCTCTCTGATCTAGCTCTTCTTACCTCTTCAAATAGTGCAGATCAAAGCATTGGTGTCAGGAAGAGCTGGAAATAAAAACAGGAATAGGAAGAAGAAGGATAAGAAGTCCTTTATGAGTCCATCAGTGTGGTAACTGCACTGTTTCAAGGCCATGTACAATGCACATGTAGCTATCTATATAAAAACACTACAAATATGTTTTTTTTTAAGAAAGCAAAAAACACCCTTGTTTTAGGAAAAAAAGTTTTTTTTTCAGTCTTGCAAGAAAAATAATTGTATCAAGAAAGTTTTTTTAATGGCAAAATAATCTTAATGTAAGAAAACATGTCTTGGTGACTAGAATTTGTTTTCTGTTTTTTTTTTTTAACCCATTGACAGATTTTTTTATTTTTTTGCTTTTTGAAGAAAAAATTTCCTGTTTTAAGAATTTTAAACTTATTTGTCAGGAGCCTGTTTTTGCAGTGTATATATGATAAACAATATGTACAAACTTATATGAGGTCAAGTACCAAATTAAATAAAAGGACACAGGTTTTTTTGTGTAAAGTATAAGTAGAATAGGATATTGGTGCAGATTTTATGGACTGTTTGGAGAAAAGGTTCAGTCAGAGATGTGTCTGATAGCAGGAAAGCCCTGTGAAATCTTCCCTTCACATAATCAATCAGTCACTGACGGATGCCCCCCAGGGGCAACTGGGCGTCCTGCAGACAGTGGGATACATGGTCCAGCATGGATGACAGGTTAGCCAGGACCCTGAATGATTCCAGGAAGCAGCCCAGGAAGGAGTTGGACTTCTTGATTTTTTTTCCAGCTTCTTCCTTTCGCTGTTTGTGATGCTGCTGCTCCAGCAGGTGGCGCCGTGCAGGATGCCACATCAGAGCAATAGAAGGTCCTCAGGAGTGACCACTTCACTCCAAAGGACCGCTGTGTCCTCTGCAGGTACAGCCTGCTTTGGGCCTTCCCGTACAGCATGTTGGTGTTGATGGTCCAGACCAGGTTATTGCTGAGGTGAACACCCAGGTACTTGTAAAAGTCCACTCTGTGGATGTCTCCTACCTGGATGTGCATGAGGAGGCAGCAGCAGACCAATGCCTGTGGAAGTCCACCGCCTTCATCTCTGGTTTTCCTGACGTTGACAATGCTCACACCGGTCCACGGTTATGTCATTTTTAGGCTGTATCATTTTATAGGTTAATTGGTTACTCTAAATTGTCCCTAGGTGTGAATGTGAGTGTGTATGGGTGTGTGATTGTGGCCCCTGCGACAGACTGGCGACCAGTCCAGGGGTGTCCCCTGCCTTCGCCCATGAGTAGCCGGGTTAGGCTCCGGCAACCCCGTGACCCCGAAAGGGATAAAACGGATTGGAAAATGAATGAATGAATGAATGAATCATTTTAGAAATTGTGAAGGAAGTTATTAAGAGAGTCACTGTTGGAGCCAGAGGGTGACAATGACTAGGAGGCAGAAAGCATATGAAAGCAGCATGACATGAGGTCAAATGAATGTCAGCATTAACACAAAGTATATCTGATTCTTTGTATATTCCAAATCATGTGTTGTAGTGCACAGTGTTGTAGTGGTTAGCACTCTTGCCTCACAGCTGGAAGGCTCTGGTTCAAGTCCTAGCTGGGATCTTTCTGTGTGGAATTTGCAAGTTCTCCCCATGCATGTGTGGGCTTCCTCCAACATGCATCAATTCATTTAGGTTTTATGTTGGAAAAGCAAAAAAAGAAAAGATGAATCTGAAATGAGTCAGCAGAACTTGGTTGATTTTCCTGCGTTTTACTTTATTGACACAACTTCATCATTTATTGTTTCTCTTCCAGGTTACCATGTTTCTCTGCTGTGCTGCCATCCTTGCCATCATTCAATACTGTAACTTCTGCCAGTTGAGTTTTTGGATGCGCTCAGTTTTGGCAACTACTACAGGAGTCACTCTGCTGCTAATGTTGTACAAGACCTTGCACAGGTACTCGAGCACATTCTCTACAATTTACATAGATCTAAACTAAATTAACATTTGCATGTTTGAAAGACCCAAAAGCAACTATTTAGACAAATGTAAGGTTACAAATATAATATATATTCAGCCTAACCAGTTTAGTATTGTTTTTGCAGATATTGAAACCGCTTGGGCCTTAGTCCCAACAGATTGGATACAGGCTGTCTGAGGGTGGAAAATGGTCAAACCTGTGCACTAACCCTAACCCACACAAAATATTAAGGTCGTAGACCACTCAGTGAACTTGTCGAGAGAAGTAAGGATGTGAGACGCAGACGTGTCGTACAGATTTTTCTGTTTTTCACCCCCCTAAATCATGCAGACATTTCAAAGAGCCTGTTAGTGCTGTTCATGTGATAAGTGCGCACTCCTAGTGTGCAGCCTGACTGAGGAAATGAGACAATCAGAGGTTAGTTTGTGGGGGCTATCTTACAGGCGTCCTACGGGCACTTACACATCACGTGCACACCCTATTTGTGCAGTATTTGTGTGCAGTCAGTAAGGAGCCAGTACTCACACCTTAGTAATGACTAGAATGTGGCGTAAGGACACCGTACGACAGCTTCACCTGTATGCAGTGTTGAGTAAGTTACTCCTAAAAAGTAATTGATTACTTTACTTAGTTACTGGATCACAAATATAAGTAAATTACTTATTACTAACTCATTACCTATTTGAAAAAGTATTTTACTACTCGTTAATTTACTTTACCTTTTTCCACTTAGAATCAAATTCTCAAGGGAAAAACAGCTTCACACAAACAAGATCCTCTTGTTTTTGATTTAACAGAGCTGCTTTGAAAAAGAGATTTTTAACCTCAATAAGAGTTATCTAGTTAAATAAATGTTAATAAATAACATTTTAAAAACAATATTTTCAGAACAATAACCTGGCATCATTTGAATTCAGACAACAGTGTAAAAAATGACACAAAATCTATGTCTATATTCATGTCTATTTTCATGTCTATATTCATCTCTACATT
>BSAI01003834.1:3776-21860 GCA_036245035.1 Adrianichthys oophorus | reverse complement strand
TATCATGTTTCCATTGCCGTTATTTCACTGAAGTGTGTCTGCCTTTTACCCAGGTAGTCGTAGAAAAAGTAGAGCAGCACCAGCATGTTGCAGCACATGACCACGAACACACAGATCATGATGGGGGTGACGTCCACCGTCTCCTCATCCTGCTTCTCCACGCCATCGTCACGCTTGTGCTTCATGTACCGTCTGAAGGAAGACACAGCAGAGAAGCTGTAAGAACTCTGTTCAGATGCAGAACCAGCACGGCCTGCCAGGAACAACACTTTACAGTCTGTGCGACAGACTGTGCTGCCAGTTGCCGTGGAAACTCCACCAGAAATCGAGTTAGGAACAGCAAAAAGGAAAACCTATTCACAAAATAGAATCTGTCCTTTATCCACAGGAATAACATTAAGTCAACTTTAAAGTGACCTTCAGGTTAACTCTGGAGTTCTAGTGCTGCTGAGGGTTTGTGTGTTCTGCGTGTTTCTGAGGATCCAGACGTGATTCCTCCGATGGACCATCACTTACTTCTTGCTGTCTCTGCTGCCGGCCCAGTAACCTCCAACAGCCACGGTTCCAACTGCCATCAAGAAGATGATCACCATATTGTAGTCCAGCACCGGCTCGTTGGGAGCATACATGGCAACCAGCCTTCCTTTTCCGAAAGTCTGTCCAAGTCAGAAACAGTTCTGGTGAGCCACCAGAGATCCAGCTTTATGACCCAACCTTCAGGCAGACGCTGCTTTCTCACCCTGCTTATATCCAGCATGTCGGAGTAGCTCAGCAGAGCCACTGGGATGTCGATCTCCTCATACTGGGTCTTGTTTCCGGCTGGTGGAGTCTGAAATGACCAACATCTGCCTGAAGACTCTGCAGAAACACCTCGGTTCACTGTGGCTAAAAATGCCGCCTCACCAGTCTGTCCTTGCTGACGATGAGCAGGCCTTTGGCGCCGCTCAGCTGCGCCAGGCGAACCTTCTCGTAGAAAGTGCAGTTGCCCCTCATCACCATGGGGATGCGATTTGGGAAGCCCCCTTCCGGGATGTCGGAGGCGGAGCACAGCACAGAAGGGGTGAGGTCATAAATCTGGAGGCGTGACTGAGAAACAGAAGCTCAGGAACACGTTTTCTCATCAAACTTCTGTTCTGGGTCATAGATACGGAGGTTCTTCATTCAGGTTGGTCATGTCTCAGCATGAAATAATGTCGGATTAAATATCCAAACACAAAGAGTTTGTTATCCTGCAGCTTCATTAACAGCCTTTTCCTGGAGTTCATGAGGTCTCTTTGCTTCATTTATTTAATGAATGAACTTCCGTGTTGTGTTGGTCACGCGTGACTTACTGCTTTGCTGAGGTCCTGCGGCAGACGGGCCCACTGCGAGTTGAAGAATATGCAGTAATCCTTCCCTTTGCTCTGGCCTGTATCACTGAAGTGGGCCATGCCGTGCTCCCCCATCACCTGTCAAAGAGCAGCCGCTCAGTCCTCAAGTGCACTATATCCTGTTTCTGAGAGGGGTGTCTGCTCTCCAAAAGTCTACCAAGTCTACCATCTGGTGAACAGTAACTTGGACATTATTGACACCAAGCCATCGCCCGGTGGGCAGTCTCTACCATTACTCTTTTTTTTTTTTTTTTGGATTGATCCTCATATTTTTTGTGCAGTACGCTTTCAAGTGTTAGGGTGTGGCTTTCCAATAAGCACACTCCTGATGAGTCAGAGTGGTTACAACAGAAACATTGACTTAGCTCGACACAGACCAATAACTGCTTACTGACGATGTCTGGCCCCAACATGGCGGCGTCCGTACTGTGAAATAATGGCTACTGAATTGACTTCATTTGGTTGGAGCCAGTAGTAAACCATCTTCTCTTGATGATGTCACACTCACTCAGTCCAGTTCTCTGAAACTGTCAGTGGTCACAACTAATGGGTCTTTAACCCTTTTAGTAGTATTTTCAGTCACGCTGACATTTTTCAATGTCTTCAATTTGTGAATCAAATTTCCTGTTCAGCTCTTCTTTTATTTATGTATACGTGTGTAGTTTCAATAAAACAGTCAATGTCTGTTTTTTTCTCTTAGTTATTCAATCTATAATTATATAATAACATTTAAAAAATAAAATAATTACTTTACAATAAATACAAATATTATTATTATAATACGTTGTACCCCAGTTCTCTATTTGGTTTGTTCTCGGTTTTTGCTGAAAAGAACTCACTGATAATACAGGAACAATTGGACAAATTAAACAATATTATTACTATCGTGAAAAAATGATACTTGGGATAATAATGTAGTTTAGAAGAACAACAGCGCATCTGAGACCCTACTGCGTGGGTTGAAAGTGTTTAAATATCTCAGGATGATAAAGAATCATCTCCATGTTGGAGCTTTTCCTCCTGAGTTGTGTTAAACCGGAAGTTGGGATGGTGTTACGCGGAAGAGACAACGAACTCGGAGTAAAAATACCTGATGACTGAGTCAGCGAGCTAAAGGCCAGCTGTTTTCTGCCAGCTCATAACGCAGCAGCTGCAGCTGCAGCCGCGAAACCCTTTCTCCTCCCGGACAAAAGCAGAATTTGAGTCTTTAGCTCGGATCCACTGATCCCGTTCTTCTGTGTGAAGATGCGGTCCTTCATTCATGTCACAACAGAAGGTGATGCGTGGTTTTCAGGCCCTACGGGGGTCTCCGCAAGCTAACGGACATAGCATCAATGCTAGCGCTAAACACAAGAAGGAAACCGGCGTATTTGCCAACCTTTGATTTGTTTTGGTGAAGAAATAAATAAACAGACAAACTTTAGGTCTCATCATTGTAATTAATCTCACCTTATAGATGAGGAAAGCGGCCCAAATCAGTGTTTCAGGGAGCCTCATGTTGCCTAGCTTGTTGTTATTTTCCCCATCAACCAATCTCCCGGCTTCACCGTAAACTCCTCCTATAAATTAAGTCAAGAGTTGTCATTGGCTGTTACCGGCTTTTGCAAGTAAACTCGATCTAGATTGGTTGTGAGAGAAGTCGGTCTAAACCATTGACTGTAAACATCTGTAAAGAATTAAACTCGTCCACACACACGTCAATTTCTGATTAATTATAAATATAGTGAGCTGCAATAAAAAAAAACACATGATTATCTTTGACAACTTTTTACGCTTTTACAGTTACAGGCACAAGCTGTACATAATTGTCCTGACAAATATTGATCCAACTTAGATTGATGTCTATCGCTCTCTAAATAAGGTACCCTGACAGAAACTAAAGGTAAATTTGCAAAAACTGACCTTCTGTCTTGGTCTTTCAAATTGTACTGGTTACAGCCCATCAATCTCCGGGTTGGATCAAGAGCGTATATTATATGTCTCATTGAACAATGCTGGCCACAGCGGTCCCTGGTGGTCTAGTGGTTAGGATTCGGCGCTCTCACCGCCGCGGCCCGGGTTCGATTCCCGGTCAGGGAACTAACTAACTTTTTCCCCCCCCATTTTTGAGCCAAAAATCCATTTCAAGTTTTCGTCAGAACTTCTGTTGCAGTTGCACTCTTCTCTATCATAATGCTCAGAATTAATCTCTCCTCACAGTGAAGGAATCAAACAGCATTAAAAAAAAAACATTAAATTTCGCAAAAGGATAAAGGCAAATTTACTGTATATGACTTATTTTTCTTTAAATATCACGGTGCAGCGAGGCTTGGGCAAGTTACTGAGGTGTCACCACCACAGCTCTTCTGCTGCCCTGCACACCGCTGCAGGGATTTTCTGTCTGCAGCAGAGCAGCTTTCAGACAGTACCGTGAGTCACACTGTGACAATTCTCCTCTGTAGGAGACCGTTATTGTTGTTTTTTTGTGGTCCAGTCTCTTCAGAAAACGTCACCAGAGCGACCCCCGCTTTGATGATTTTAAACTTTTAAGTTTTTAATGTTTAACTAACGGGATGTGTTACCGCTGGTCTTCGTTTCTCCAAGTTCACGTTTAATCGCAGACTTCAAACGCTGCAGGCTCAGTCTTGTTTAGTGACGTACTGCTGAAGAGCCTCGATTACGTCATTCCCTATGTTCTCCCTTCTGCCACAGGTTTTTGCCTGAGTTAAGATCGTCAACCGCACCGGAAATAAAACTACTGGGGACTTCAGAATAAAGCTTTGCTCTGCTGAAGAAAGAAGTGATGAATGGAGAATGTTTCTGAAGTTTTTTTTTATTTTTATTTAATACATCTAATAAATATAGAAAAATGAGAGAGATAAAAAGCAATGAGTTGGAAAATATTTCTTCAAAAAAAATAAATAAATAGCACGGTTGCTGGGAGTGTAAACAGACAGCAAATGTCCAATTCAGGCTGGTGTCCGTGTTGCTTAAATGGCACATTTCTGTTTATTTATCTTTTAATTCATTTTTAACGTCCTGCTGTTTCTACAGACTGGAGCGTCTGATTACCTAAGTGTGTTGATCATAAACTTATATCCATTACTGTCACAATGAATTAAAAGCAGTGGTCAGAAGTGGGTCTGGGTAAAAGAGCAACAAAACAGAAACCCGTTAGCTGAATGTTGATTTATATTTTTATATAAAGTATTTTATTTAATGTATTATTTATTTATTTGTGTTTTAATTGACCGACTGAATATGGCAGAGCGTAACTTAACACACAGTGGATTAACAAAAACAATTAGTAATTGGACCCAGAACAAAGAAATACAGAAAATAATAAATCTTCCATTTTCTTTCGCTCATCCGGGACCAGGTCGCGGGGGCAGCAGTCTAAGCAAAGATGCCCAGACTTCCCTCTCCCCGGCCACTTCCTCCAGCTCCTCTGGACGAGGATAAATAAAACAATTTAAAAACTAATTTTGTAATGCAGGGCTTATTATTTAAGATTACATAAGATATTTTCAAATAATTTCATTTTACTCAAACTGTTAACGATTTTAAATGAATATGAAATTAAATAAAACAACAATTCAAGAAAAACAGAACAATGACTGTTATTTTGAAGTCAGTAGTTTGCCCGACTTTTATTTTTTAAGTCACAGACCGGAAGCTTCCTGCTAGCTTTCAATCTGTTCGTCGAACTGAAGATTCAGTTTAATGAAAGCAGCGCTCCTCGGCAGTAAAACCGTGAGTATCCGCGATTATATTTCAGGAATAATACTTCTGAATACTCGTGTTTTCACCAGAATCCGGGAAAGAACGTGTTTCTATGTGATTGAATAGTAGTTAAAACTTCTAAAACCGGTTTTTTATGCTAGCTCGTTATCAGCGAAGCTAACAGTGTTTCCAGCTCACCATCTGTTTTGGATTACTCGTAAGAAAGTTCTGTAATTTTACGATTTACTTTAGTTTTTAATAAACAGAGGTAGGTAAGGTTCCGTGTTACTTTTCTAACGATCACCGGGAGGAAGTCCCGTTACTTCAAGTGTCGCTTTAGCATCAAACTGGCCGGAAGTTGTCGCCGTACTTTAGCCGTTACTGCTGCTTTGACCGGAGAATCGTTTCCCGGTTGTGTGTGGAGGAAGTCGTGTCCCTTTAACGGCTCCACACGCAGATAGAGGAGGTGATGTATAGAGGACTGGTATGTGGAGGGCTGACATCAGCCCCAAAGTCTGAAAATCACGATGACCAAATAAGGAGCGGAGAGCCAATAATAGGAGTTCTGCGGCCTCAGGGGGTTCGCTGGATTTGTTCACAGACACAGTTTGGGTTCTGTCGATGCCTGTAATGACTCCTCTTCTGTTTTTATTGCAGAAAGTCTCCTGGCGATCATCAGTGACGTCAGCAGCATGGCTGGCTTCAGGCAGGAGGACGTTGAGCTGCATTATGAGATGGGAGAAGAGCTGGGCAGGTGAGAAGTGCTCACCTGCCCTCCTGCTTCATCTGTCATTCCTCTGGAGGCGCAGGCTGAAATGCAGCAAGGTCACCTTTTATGTTGATGCCTCCTGGTCTCTGTAGTCAGCTTTTGGAGCAAGGCCATAATCCATCAGTAAAATGAAAACAGTTTGTACGCCCCTCTGTGCGGCTCAGCTTTACACGAGTGAAGATCTGAAAGTTCTGCAGTAATGCCGCAAAACTGACGTCAGCGCCTCACACTGCCCCTTTCCACCTCTGCTGTGTGTCAATACAGTAATGTCTCTGCTCACTAAACTGCTGACTGAAGCATTCATATATTAGGGGAGGAAAAACAGTTGACTCTTCGAACAGCTGCTTTTTAGTTTTGTACCTTTTTTTCTGTTTTTGTCTAATTTTTCTCTTGTTGCATCAGATATTGTTTTTTGCTCATTGTCTTGAATGAACTCTCCAACATTGAGTTTAATTGTATTTTTATTACCAAGAAGCTGATTTCTGTTAAAAATGTTTTCCCAGATGTTCTCTTTGTTCAAGTGTAAAGTTTTTCTTGTTTGGTAAACGTTAAAAATAGTCAAATGTACTGACACTTGTTTGGACGTTTCTGCTTCTCCACAGTGGACAGTTTGCCATAGTTCGTAAGTGTAAGGAGAAGAGCACGGGCATCGAGTACGCAGCCAAGTTCATCAAGAAGCGCCGTCTGTCGTCCAGTCGGCGGGGGGTTAGTCGGGAGGAGATCGAGCGCGAGGTCAACATCCTGCGGGAGATCCAGCACAGCAACATCATCACCCTGCACGACATTTTCGAGAACAAGACTGACGTGATCCTGATCCTGGAGCTGGTGTCTGGAGGAGAGCTCTTCGACTTCCTCGCTGAGAAGGAGTCTTTGACTGAGGAAGAAGCCACGCAGTTCCTGAAGCAGATCCTGGATGGCGTCCAGTACCTGCACTCCAAACGCATCGCTCACTTCGACCTCAAGGTTAGCAGCCTGACAGGAAGTGTGTGAGATGGCAGTTTAGCTGCTTCTCACGAGGGATTTACCAGCACAGCTGAGAAGGATTGAAGTGGCCATAACAGAACCGATCCTAAACTGTAATGGTTATTCAGAGTGGAGCCAACCCTGAAAACACTTTTACTCTGATCCTGTTTAGACAAGATTCAATCTGCAACCAGGAAAAACACGAGGAGAGAAAGAATCATCATCTGACCCACAGCCTTAAGGAGGCAGTGGCTTGTCCTGAAGTGTGTAATTCCTCCTTAAAAACTCCTGTGGATAAGAACAACACAAACCTAGCTGTCACTGGTTAGACGCTCCTCGTGATGTGGTCTGACTGTGAACCTGAAGGTTAAAACAGTCGGATGATCTGCGCCGCTGCATCTTTACAGGCTTCAGTCCAGAACGCTGCCACACGGTCTTCAATCCTCTCTGTTCTCTTTCAGCCAGAGAACATCATGCTGCTGGACAAGAACGTTCCCAACCCCAGGATCAAGCTGATCGACTTCGGGATCGCTCACCAGATCAAAGCAGGAAACGAGTTCAAGAACATCTTTGGGACCCCAGAGTTTGTCGGTGAGAACCTGCAGTGACCTGTGGGCTGCAATGTTCTGGTGAAGACGCTCTTCAGATCAGATCTGGTTTTAATGACCGCTCTCCGATCTGTGCTCTGCAGCTCCTGAAATCGTCAACTATGAGCCGCTTGGCCTGGAGGCTGACATGTGGTAGGCTTTCCTCTGAACTTCTTACCTGAAACTGCATACCTGCCCAGAACACTCATTTGTTTGTCTTTGTAGGAGCATTGGCGTAATCACCTACATTCTGTGAGTAACAGTCTGGTCTCAGTGTTGGTTGAGGATAGGCTCAGGTCTGACGTGTTTTCCTGCGTTAGGTTGAGCGGAGCGTCTCCGTTTCTGGGCGAGACCAAGCAGGAGACTTTGACCAACATCTCAGCCGTCAACTACGATTTTGATGAGGAGTATTTCAGCAACACCAGCGAACTGGCTAAGGACTTCATTCGGCGCCTTTTGGTCAAGGATCCAAAGTAAAAACCCTCATGTGTGATATGCAGCTTCGTTAAAAATACAGATTTTTTTGTCCTTTTAAAAGCAAATTCCAGAACCTCTATCTGGATTTTGGTAGAGCGGCTTAAACCTTTTCTACAGGAGAACACAGTGATGGTAAAGTTTTAAAAAATGTGCATTTCTCACTGATCCATGACCTTCTGCAGGAAGAGGATGACGATTGACGACAGTCTTGAGCATCCCTGGATTAAGGTGAGGTTAAAGCTTCTGTTTGCATCCCAGAAACTCATTTAAGGTTAGAAACATTTCTTTGATGAGTGGAAATGCTTTTCAGTTATTGTGTGGATAAACATTCAGGTGCAGCTGTGAGTCCGCTGCACAAATCTCATGTTTCTAAAAGCCGTCATGACAAACAGGAAGTGGTACTTTTCCTCTGTAATCACCACTTGGCTTCATCCGCTCTTTCCTTCTCAGGTCATTAAAAGACGAAACGTACGGCCAGAGGAGGGAGACCAGAAGACCAAGCGGCGGCGCCTGAAGACCACCCGTCTGAAGGAGTACACCATCAAGTCCCACTCCAGCATGCCCCCCAACAACACCTACGTCAACTTTGAGCGCTTCTCCCAGGTGCTGGAGGAGATCGCGGCTGCAGAGGAGGGCCTAAAGGAACTGGAGCACAACCAGCGCTCCTGCCAGGAGGATGTGGCGGCTCTGCTGTCCATCTATGAGGAGAAGGAGGGCTGGTACAAGGAGGAGAACCAGAGCATCTCCTCTGACCTCAGCCACATCCGCCAAGACCTGCAGCGCACTCAGGCCCAGCGGAAGAAGTGCCAGGAGGACACACGGCTCACCATGCAGGCGGCCAACACCCTGAAGCGCAAGTTTGGGCGCCTGGAGAACCGTTACGAGGTCCTGGCAGAGCAGGTGGCCTCTGAGGTGCGCTGGGTGGAGGAGCTGGTGAAATCTTTGTCTGCAGAGAAGGCTGCCCTGAGCTCTGTCAGCATGGCCTAGACCGGTCCTGGTCCAAAGACTTGATCCGCTCCAGTTTTATGAACTGCTTCTGATTTTACAGGTTTTAAGCATCTGAACTGTCATTGAAAGCAGAAATGCACGGTTGCATTTTTATCCTAAATTTTACATTTTACAAGTTTATTGAACTCTAAGCGATGTTCCTTTACGCCCTGATTCTAGATTTTATCTGACACTCTCCTCAGTAGATTTTTACCAACCCAACAAAACCCACAACATTTTACATTTATGACTTTTTCAAATGTTTTCTCTGAATCATTTCTCATAAACACAGAGGACCATAAATGAGCAGGAAATGTGTTCAAAGCAGATGAGCTTTACTAGATTAGTGAATGTACAGAAACATTTTAGTGCCTGAAACATTTTTAACCTCATGAACTAAAAACACTTGAAGTCTCGTAGTGTCAGTCTTTGCACCGTTGTCTTGGTAACCAAACCCTGCACACCAAGCTCATCCTGAAGACGCGGTGCAGCTTTAAGTCTTATCTGAGAACTTCAGTCATTCCATTTCCAGCATCACATTCCCACCTTTTACCATCCAGAGCTTCATGCTCGACTCTGGAGATGTTCTTGCAATAATGAACTAATTTGCACTTAAATGATAAACTGTGTTCTGAAGTGTGTTGGAGCCTTTCTGTGGAAGACGCTGTTAAAACTGTCTAAACCTGTTTTAAATAAAGTTATCTCTGAAGCTGCGACTGTGTGGATGTCAATAAAACTTGGTAAATCCCAGCATTGATCAGAAAACTGGAATAAGCAACACAAACGTAAATAAAAGCTCAAAGAAGACAAAAAAATAGAAAGAGATGCTTCAGTTTCCAAACATAGTTCTGAAAGGTTTTGTTTAACATTCTGAAGATAAAAATCATTAAAAAAAAAAAAACTGATTCAAATCACTGGTTTGAAACTGTCCGTCACCTGGAAGGTGCAGCACCTTTTGTCTGTAGACACCAAACATGATGACCAGGAAAAGAAGCGGAGCATCTTCACAGAATAAGTGTGAGTCCGGCACCGAGCAATAATTCAGTTATGTGGTTCACGGAGAAGGAACATCACTGATTATTCAAGTCAACATATGGAGCTCGAGAGTAAAGGACATCTCAACACGTCATCAGAATAACAGAAACTTGGTTCAAAGATGGAGACATTTCAACTGAAGGGACATGAGATGTCTTATGTTAACAGGAAGAGGAGTTGCTCTGAACACGTGATGTTCACCTTTCAGGGGATTCACTCACAGCGAATCAGCTTCTTTCGCACAGGTGGTTTAGCAGAGAGTTTTACCGGCGCAGGGAGACCCAGGCTTGGACCCCCTTGTGTTATGCAGAAGGGTCCTGCCTAAAGACCAACACTGGATTAAGCTCATTGCGTGTCCTGCCTTTGCCCTGTACACACATGAATGTAAAGACCTAAATGTGATCTCATCATCAACATGATGTAATAGAAATCAAAATATCACTCTAATGATACTCTAAATATCAATGTTCTCAATTTTTTAATGTTTCCTTCAGAACTACAATCTGTATTTTTGAGTTAAAAACGTTTACGTTTTTTAATCTGGTTTTCATGGACTTGGATTAGATGCTGGTGTGACCCCGTTTCCTCCAAAAGCTGGAATGATCGGTTTGTGTCAGCAGGGGGCAACAGCTCACAGAGTCCAGTCCAGCATTCACACTGTGAAGAGTGGCCGGTCCAAAGCCCAGCTGCCCTCAAACTTCTACTCTGGACCCCCAGACTCCTCAGGGACACATTTCCACTCTTCATCTTGGAGTCATCTTCAACAGCAATTGGCTTCATTTACACAAAGTTCCTGAGGAAAACTGCACAAAGATTTTTAAGTTTACCAATACTTTCCTCATTTGTGTTTTATCCAAACTGTCCTTTTTTTTAGGAGGGGTTTTATTCCAGTTCTGGGAAAACACCAGATGTTAAAGACAAGTTCACAATCTGGAGCAGGACTGACTCCAAAATCTTTGAAACTTGTTTGAAGAAAGCTTTGGATAGAATATCCAGACAGCAGGAGGAGGAGTTCAGTTGACTTAGAAGGTCCTCCAGATCTTTACTGTTTATGGGTTGAAACTGAGCCGTGGGGTTTAGATTGGTTTCCAGTGGATAAAGTTCATATTCTGGACTTGTAGTTGATGAAACAAGAGTTTGCATTATGTTTTTGATTTTCTCTGTAAAGAATATTGAAAGTCATAAACAAGCTTTAGTGAAGTAAAGTTCTGATGCCGCTGACATGGGGGGGGGGTCAGCCTGTCGACTGTAGCGAAGAACTCTTGAGAATTCTGAGTTAAAGGTAGTGATGTCAGAAATAGGAATTCCTTGCATTGCTCAGTTGTAAATGATAAAAGTGAAGTTTCTCTTTATTGATGTCGTTATCAACCTGCAGTTTAGTCTTCAGTAATCTCATGAACAGTCTCCAGACCATGGAGTCATTTCAAACCAGCCTCAGAATTTTGAAGTCAACACTCCTGAGCTGGTACCAGTGTAAGAGCTAGAGAGCTGGTCTGATGTGGGTCTGCCATTTAGGATCAGGCTAAATCCTGCAGCTTTCTAACCATCTTCATAAAATGTAGCCAGAACACCATCCCGGGATTTAAACCTGCAGGAGATGAAGACTGAAATCGTTTTTCTCACTTTAGAGGTGAATTTCACACCTGATGTTACCAAAGATTTTTTTTCCCCATAATCCAGTCCATCGTGACAGAGAGAGAAACGGAAACCAGGAATATAACTTCTCATCGACACAGGGGAGGCTGAGAGGCAGAAAGGGATGGAAGATCTTTGGCGTTCCAGAACAGCAGATCCTCAACAGCATCCATGTTTCCTTTTTGATCCCAAACAACAAAATTGTTAAGATTTTTTATTGGTGATGACTGTGAGGATTGACCTCAGAGGCAACGAGTTTGTGATCATTTCCTGATCCGGATACAAGATGATGAAGAAAAAAGGGAAAACAAATCGATGAGCAAGAGCGTAGTCAGAGACCCAGACTCGGACCCGACCCCCCAGCTCCAGGACAGTCGAGGCCCATTTTGGTAAAATTGCGTTTACTTATAAAGCACTTTACAGTCACGGACCCATTCATGCATTCACACACTGATGGCGGCTCCGCTGCCGAACACCGGCGCCAACCTTCCATCAGAGGGAATGTGGGGTTCAGTGTCTTGCCCAAGGACACTTCAACACATGGATGGGCAAGGCGGGAATCGAACCTGGAATCCTTCAGTCACAGGACAGCTGCCCTTTCCACTACACCACAGCTGCCCTCTTGTGGCTTCCAGAACACATGACAGGAGAGTTTGGAAAACTTCTCGCACAAACTCAGAATCTGGACACACAAGTGAGCATCAGGACATTAAACACAAAAGCAGATTATAAAGAAACCAGGAATCACCAGCGGAAAAGTTCTTCATTCAACAAATTTTTGAAAGAGAAGAACATTTAAAGTATTGTGTAAAAAGCAGTTATGGTTTGGTGGGAAACAGATTTTCTGTTTTCACCCTGAGGCCTGCTGGGTAGTTGTTTTAAAAAAAAAAAAAAGAGACATGCACATCAGAGAGGACAAGAGTTTCCATATTTAGAGGGAGCACACAACAGTCTTACCTTTCATTCCCAATGAGGATTCCTACCATTCATTTTTGTTACGAACTAAACCCAAAGCTACGCCGTACGGCTGGATGGATCTCACACGAGGATGTTGCCGGTTAATGTGAAATTAATTTTTCAACCACTTGAGTTTTTTTGTTTGTTTTTTTTCAAAATCCAGTTTTTTGCATGTTGTGGAAAAACTGCCTTCAGCACCTCTACAGAATGTCATTTGATTTTACATATACTGACTTCATGTTACAGATAGTTTAAGTTTTAGACCGGTTTGATCAAAACTGCATCTGGAAACAGGTAGAACCTTCACTCTGTTCTTCTGGTGGACGATAGTTTTTCAAAGCAAGGCAGCAGGAGGAGGAATAAACTCCACAAACAAACAGAATATGGACCTTTTTATTGCACAGCATCACCATAACCACAGCAAATCATTCTTAAAATGATTGATCTCGAATCACATCACTTGGTTTTCCAAAATGTGGCTTAAAATACTGATTTTTCTAATGAAAAATAACCTGCACATATTTTTAATCTTTGACATGTGATTTCTATTCATTGATTCACCATTTCGGATGGGTACGTTTGATTTGGTTCAAGTTTTATGTCAGATACTCCCCGACAACCCTCTGCATTTACCCGGACTTGGGACCGGCGCATGGAAGCACTGGACGGCGTTCCCTTGAAGTTGCATTACCTAACCAAACCTACTTATTTTAACTCTGGTTAATCTAATTTTGTCATACTGGCACACTTGTGAGCAATGGTTACATCACTCAATAACAATAGAATTTAATGTACTGACATTCTATTTGAAGAGTTTTTAAAGGCATTAAACACGAAACATTTGATCTATTTTTTTTAATTTAAAGATGACGTTTTTATGCTTCTAAAGACTAAAGAGTTATTCAGATATTAGTTTTCCTTTTCATCTACTCTAAAACTTTAAGCATATTTTTTTGTTTTGCTTTGTTAAATTTAGTCAGAAAGTAAGAATTCCATTTCATGGTCTTAGATATCTAATCGTTTTTTTTTTATGTATATTCTTTTAAAAATTACCAGCTGTGAGTTCAGTTTCAGACAAAACATTTAGATCCATTATTACTCAAAAGGGTTACTTTACTTCAATGGTGACTTTGGCTACTTTTTTACATTTTATTTAAGTTACTTTTTAATAATTTTCCCACTGCTGGCACATCGGTCAATTCCAACATCACTGGAGTTCTTCGCCTTCAGTTTTTCCTCATGATGCTTCAGAAAGTTTCCTTTGCACACAAAAGCAGTTCCACGCTCACAGACATTCGCAGTAAAATGAAAACCACATTCAGCTGTGGCTTGGACCTCACTGCCACGGGTAGGATCCATCTCTGGTGGCGATCAGAGTTCCAGCAGGTTTTCCCAATAATTCTAAATGGGCTTCAGTTTCTCCAGATACAGAGACAAAAGCTTGAGGTCCAGTTGAGTTTGGATCTAATGCTGACAATGAAATCCTTCAAACATGTCACAGATCTCCATGCTAGAGGAACAGAGTTCATATCATCCTTTACCTTCGCTAATGTTTGTTACATTTTCACTTCATTTCAATCCACTTTTCCAGCTCCGACCTACAATCCAACCAAAGGTTTAATTATTTGATCTCCATCTTCTAAGGTAAGCAGAATCATTCCTAACCCGTCCACTACAACCTTTATTCTCCAGATTCCTTGTAGCTTAACGGTTTTCCCATTTCTCCTTTAGACTTCATCCTTTCATGGCGAGAAGACTTTTGAGGCGTTCGTGGACATGAGTTCTTGTGTCCACATCTTAAACTTCATCTTTACATTTCATGTCTGAGTTTGCCTGCAGTTCAAATATCCAGATGCTGAAGAAATCCAAACTTCAGGATCAAATTCCTGCTGCAAAGTTCAAACATCTGAACATCCTTTCAGGTTGACAATTTTCCAGGAAGAAACCGTCCACTCAAGGAAAAAAAGATTCTGCGTCATGCTGGGGAAAAAACCCATTGATCCCATCTTGATCAGACTGAAAACATGTTATGTTGTTGAGACCATTTGTCCTTCACATCAGGTCTGTTTGTAGAAACCGTCTGTGCTACAGCAGTAACGTACCTTTGGACAAAACCTGCTCCCCCCACCAGAACTACCTTAGGACTTTGTCAGAACAACATCCTGTAGAGTGATGAAAGTGATGCATTTTGACCAGAAGATTCTTATTCTGGCTCTCTAACAGCATCTTCCGTGATGATGTAAACCCTTAAGGAGGCAGCTGTAACTGTTTTAGAGAACAGTTTTGGTTCTGCAACACAAACAGAACCTCCTGTTCAAACCAATGTGAAGGTAAAGGTGTTCAGATGGACCATTAAAACTGTTCTGACAAATGACCCAAACAACTGGATCCCGTTTCCAGACCAAACTGTTTATGTTAACCAGATCATAAAGTCATAAATTTGATCAGATGATTAATCAATAGTGTGATCAACTTCACCAGCTGACCAGAGTTCACTGTGAAACTGCTTTAGCCCATGAAGTAATGCAGATACCTGGAGGCAGTAGGTGGGAACTAAAATAAATTAAAAAATAAAAATCAGAGACATTTATTCTGCCACCAGAAAGAATGTCTGATTTTGCTTTAAAGATCAGTACTGAAGAACGGCAGAGAACCCAAACACTGGTACATTTCACATGTAAACATATCCAACAGAACTTTATGATTGACACATCGAAAAAACAAAACATCAAGTAGTGCTGTTGAGGATGGAATATGGTTTAAAAAAAAAAACATGTTCAACCAGATAAATGACCATAACTCCCTCTCCACCAAATTTTTAGAAAATGCAGTCAGTGTGGATAGACAGCACCAACATGACTGAAAAATCTGTTCAGACAAAAGGAAAGAATTTGGGGGTTTAGTTTCACATAAACACAAACATGTTGCAGCCTTTTGTCATTGTGCAAATACAACTGTATGGAGAGGGTTAGGGTTAGAAAAAAAGACAAGCTGTCCACCCAAGCACACCTGCAAACAGGTACGAGATGCACCTCTGAAGACAAGGGAGCCAACATCTCATTACTGTGGAGCTTTGATTTAAATGGTTTGATGCCCAAGAACAGTTTTAAACCTCAAAGAGAAAAACGGTAAAAATTGAGATTTTGATGGCATCTGTTCCAAACCACCATACCTCTACACCTGAAGACCATTCACAAGGAGGTTCTAGCTGGAGCCGGACCTGCCCGGCCCCATTTTAAATGCTGGGGGCTGATCAGAATTCATTTGGTGATAACATCACTGCTCGTTAAAGCTCGTATGGAGATTGACTTTACCAACAAAGCAGTTCACCACCATGCTGCTTTAGGCGATGAAGAATGGCAGAAACCTGGAAGTTGTAGGTGAGAATCCCAATGAAAACCTGAAAGAAAAGGTTTAAGGATTCACCAGGAGAAAAGGTTGAGACCGTACTGGGTTTTCATGTGAGGTCCAACCAGACACACTGGATTAGGTTTTGAGGGCATGAAACAAGATTCAACAGGAATTCTGTTCATACAGTCCTATAATGAAAGATGATCATTAAAATGTGTTAGGTCAATGCAAAACTTATTCTTTCAAAAATGACAGTCCGGCAAGAAATGTCCACCTGTCACTCATCTGGGCAAGTTTTTGAGTTCATCCTGAACTTCCTCAGCATTTTTACGCAACCCACAGAACCAAACCGAGTCCAGCAGAACATGAATGCTTCTCCACAGCCCAGAGATGTTGTTTGGAACATTACCACATTCAACCTGAAAACAAAAATCACCTTATGAGTTAAATGACCTCCAGGTGCCAATCACCATCCATCCCATAATGAGGTTTCAACCCATTGCATGCTTTTCAGTTCCTTTCGTTTGTTTCAACAGCCCACCTGAACTCAAACCCGCTACACCACAGTCATCTCAGGTGCAACCTTCGAGTACAAGAAGGTTCTAAACTCACCTGGAAAATCAAAGTCACAATTCTGAACAGCAGAGTCTTTAGGTTGGTAAACTGTTTTCACGTCTGGGTTCGGTTCCACATTTGCTCAATAAAAACCATTTCAGCCAATCCAGATGCACGCTTGTTCATGCTCAGGTTCCTGTTTTGAAGGCGCAGCAGCATCTTTAGTCTTGTGCATCTGTACCGACATCTCCACGGTTCTTAGGAACACTGACATTCTCTGGAAGGAATCTCTGCTAAACAATAGTTCTAGATCCAATCACAATGAAAGAAAAGGACAGAATCTCTGCTAGACCTCCAAATCCACTAATTCAGCTCCAGCCCAACAACCACAACCTGTGCTTGTCCAAACAGCCTTCAAACCTCCAGGAACTCATCCGGAACATTCAGGAGGACCATGTTCCTGAAGCTCCAATCCTTACCAGACCTCAAAGCTCCAAGAACGCAGAGCAAAAACTAAAGCCTGATGCTGAACCTCAACTTTAACCTGACAGAAAGGAAATGGCATTGAAGGTGACTTTACCACAGAGGAGGAGGAGCTTAGTGGAACGGAGAAGAAACTGGACAGATCATACAGCAGAGATCCTTTAAAGAACTCTGAAGTGATCATCGCGGTTCGACGAGTGCAAAAACTGAGAAAAATAAATAAAAAACAAAAAAGAAGGGCACGGCGGTCACAAAAGAAAAGCAAAAGTCATGGCACGGCGGCCACAAGGTTAAAGAGTGGCGGGCGGCACGGCACCCTTTAAGGAAAGAAAGCACAGGAAGGAGCTTGATGGCACATACCTTTAGAGGACTCCATGAAAGGCTCCTGGTGATGAAATGTGGGTGTGTGCATTAAAACCAGTGTCTCACGTACCTTTATGAAGATCAGGACACATATGAAGTTTCCAAAATGGCAGAAAATGTAAAATGACGGTAGAGAGCGCGCAAATTGACTAGGCAGGTCCATGCTAGAGGAAAATTCTGGACCTTTAACATAAATTTAAGATTGTTCTGATCAATTCTGGAGGTGAAATACACAATTTAGAACGGATTCTGTTTTATTGGACGACCGCAAAACGCAGTTTTTTGTTATGAGCTCCGTGAAAAGAAAGGTCAGAGAGGAAGAACAAGCAAAAGTTTAAGCAGCAGCTACTGATCTGAAACAATCCGTTCCATCCTCACTGTGGCCAAACGCCAAGCAGAGCGACGTTCACTGCTGCACTAAACACCTGACGTCACCTTCAATGCAAGCTTAGAGGAAGAGGAAAAGATCGGCGCGGCGGCCAAACAGGAAGGACTTACAGGCTGAAGATCTTCCTGAAGAGAAAAAGGAAAAAAAAACTATTTTTAGAAGTCGATTCTTTAGGAATGAAATAAAACCAAACAAGATTCATGGTCGGCCATCTTAACTGAACGTAGAGTTTAAATAGCTACCTCTGAGGTTCATTCCCAGCAGACGCCGTTGTTCCAGCAAGGAATCCTGGGAAAGAAACCAAAGAACAGCCATGATCAGTCAGGCGCTGATTCAGACAGTTCATGTTCACATCACATCTGCAGAAGTTTGTCTTAAACACCAGCAACAGACTATGGAGCATTTAAACTAAATTACATTAATACATTATTTCAAACAAACAAACAAGGGGGGGGGGGGGGG
>BSAI01003830.1:0-12956 GCA_036245035.1 Adrianichthys oophorus | reverse complement strand
CTTTGTGTGGGGTGGGGGGTGTGGGGCCTGGGGGGTTGGCTTTCGGGCGGTGGGGCCTCTGCCCTGGGGAGACTTGGGCCCAATGCTTGGGGGGGCGGGGGGACGGTTGTTTCATCATCGGGGGTCAGTTTGGTAGCTGTCCCCGACCTTCCCTCCTTCCTCATACGACCACTTATTAGGTTGGAAGGAGGGGCGTGCTTGCGGTATACCTCGAGGGGCCGAGCCACTTGGCAGTGGTCCACCCCTCCCATGGTCTCCGCACAGTTTCATAATCATAAGAGCATGGGATCACCACACATGAGCCCAGGAGACCTTTAACTTCGGATGGCACCTCAGCTGTCCAGGATGAGGCTTCAGTTTCTATTAAAAAAAATAATAGACTGTGTTGGAACAAAATAGGACAAAGTATAAATCAAGCAGCTTTCTGCTGAACACAAATTATGAATAAAATGCATCATACCTTTCAGCCAAATACACAAGAGAAACAGGAGACCATCAGAATCTTTCATCTTGTCTGGTCTGAAGCTAATCTGAAAATAAAAAGCACGACTGTTATTATTTCCCTTTTGTGTTGGATGACTGGTTACGTTTCCGTAATACTCCGTAATTGCCTTTGTAATACATTGTGCAGAGAATCAAACTTTGGTGAAGTGTGGTGATTCAAATTAGTCTGCTTTCTTTTAAATACCGAATGTACTTTTGTCTTTAAAGAAACACACAGAAAATATGAATCATTGGTTATAGTGTTTTCCATCACCTAACCCTTTTTATACCTGTAATGTGTAAAGAAATACAGTTTGAGATGAAAACAACAAATGATGGAAATAATAGTGATGATTCGGATTTGAATTGAATAGAAGTTGCTTTTGTTTTAGTTTTACTTGGCAGAAGTTCACATTTAGTGGCAGATCTAGTGTCAGTTCACTGTGGTTAGAAGGTGTGGAACAAAGGAAGTGGGAAGAACAAAGAAAAGGCAAGAATGACGTGACCAGGGTTTTACTTAGCTCAAGTGTTTTAGTGTTTCTTAGTGGGTTTCCTTTTGACCTGACCTTAACGTCAGAACAGGTCAGCTAATGTTCAGCGTTAAAGCTGTGAAGTTTTTTTTTTTAAATTTTTTTCCTGTCCAACAGCTCAACAAACAGATAAGAGCTCTTGTGTTAGACATAGTTTACTCTTACAACAGGAGGGTTATGAATCTTTTGACACACAAGGTGTATATTTGTATAAACCCCTTTTGTGTTTTAGGTTAAACTTTCTTTACATAGATTATGCCTAAATACTTTTGATTGTTTCCAGATGGAAAAGAAGAAGGGAGAAGGATAGAGTGGGATGTTAGAGATGGGGGATAGAGGTACAAAAGAAAGAGGGGGAAAAAAAAGGAAAAAAGAGGGGTGGGAATGAAGTTGGAGGATAATTAAAGAGGCGGGGTGGGAGGAGTTAGAATCATAAAACAACAAGTGCTGGAAATGTATCATCATTCCTGTGACGTGTTAGTCAAAAGGGGTGGGGCCTGTCTACACACTCTAAAATGTTACAAACATACCTGTTGGCTCCAAAAATCTTCACATCCAAACAGGTAAACATGTCAACACCAGCTTGGTAAACATGGGCCAACCAGGCTCACCTGCTATTGGAATTTTGGAGAGGCCCCGTATGGGCTCAAGATAAGGACTTAAATATTCAAAACTGCAAATGAATGGATTAACAACTGCAACTGCATGTTTGCAAATAAATCAAGTTTCATCATACCGCAAAATAAATTTGTCCAAAAAATGTAGGTTTGCAAATGTGTAAAAAGATTTGCATTTGTAAAACATTTTTTACGTTTTTTCTCTAGCATTTTTTTGCAGATGCGAAGCAAAAAAACTGCGTGTGAGCTCCTGAAGTTGCGGTTGCAAATTCTGTCCGTCTTTACACATCTTTATGATTGGCTGGCCACAAATCAAACTGTCCAATCAGAGAGCAGGTGGATTCCGTCCTGCCCCGCACAGACTTTAAGGAGGATATCAGTGTTAATATGACAGAGAGACAGCTGTGCCACTTGCGTGCATCAAAAACGCTGCTAATATTTAAGTCCTTATCTTGAGCCCAAAGCCCAGCATTCGAGGGCAAGGACCAGCACCACAGGGGCACAGACACCCCCAGGCTCAGATGTGATGTGACCCCCCGCTCATGGACTTGCCAGAAAACTCAGGGATCTCTCTTCCTGCATGGAGAGAGGGCAGCTGGGCCCAGGAGAGGGGGACCTGGGCCCAGGAGAGGGGGACCTGGTTGCAGACAAGATGGCGGCTGAAAATCATTTGGAGAAGGTCAAGAACCGGAAACACCCAGCACCCCCCGCGAGCGGCGCACTAGATTGCGCCCCAACTTATGGCCCAAACTCATCATTAACCGGAAGCGGGAAATTTCCGGGATGATGCTGAAATATTGTATTATGTTGCTTGTCCTTGGTCCTTGATGTTGCTTCATCATGTGCTCTTTGAATGAAACACATGAAGAAAAGTGGTTTTATCAACCCTTTATATTAGTTAAGTGTTGGATATTGGTGAAAACCCACTTTCAAGTGTTTAAAAAGCCCTGACTAGATGCAAAAACTGTTTGGGATGAGTGACGACTTGAGTTAAGACACACACAGGGTTAAAAGAAAGTTTGGCTGTGTCCAAATTCATGCCCTAATCCCTAACTACAAAAAAAACGATATATATAGTGCCGGACTATATAGTGCCCTGGATTTTAAATGCAATTCAGACACCATGCTCACTACGTTTTGGTTGCTGTTCTTTTTCGGGTGTTGTTTATTTGGCGGTTGACAAACAACAAAATGGTTGCATTACCGCCACCACCTGGTCTGGAGGCGAACTACTTTCAAACGCCAATTATTACATCACCGGTTTGCCAAGGTAAAAACCTAATAAATGTAAACATATTACAAAGATAATTTATGAATGTACTGTGTTCTCATTCATTCATTTTTTAAAATGAATTAATGTACTGTGTTCTGATGATAAAACAACCTGGCTGGTTTATAAAAAAATAAAATTGCATACATTTTTTGTGAAGAAACTTAACTGTTTTTGCTCAGAAATTAACTGGCAAATAACTAGTCCATCACAATGTTTATTTTTATTTTCGCACAGATGAGCCATTTACATGCTCATGCGAGGCAGGACTTTTTCTGCACTTCTTTCTTGTACTTTACTGAAAATACCTTCCAATATTTTAATCTTTCCATGTTCCTGTTGGCAGTAATTCAACTTTTAGATAAACTGAAAAAAGAGCTGAAATGAAGCACAGAGAGTCGAGTTGTAGCAGACGTCTCAGATTACTTTGCTCAGGGTTATACCATCTGCTGGGCAAGAGTTTAACCATTTTTTCCAACATTGGATTATGATTTGATTCTGATTATTATGTTTTATAATTTCCTGTAACACTCTTGTGAGTTCAGAGAAAGTGTAGTGCTTTTTTCTTTATAGTCAAACCATATTAGCCTTCAAGTGTTTTAAATCATTTTATTTAGAAAAAGATTTACAGCACACTTGTTTTAAACAAAAATACTTACTTTCATATTTAAAAATTAATATGAAAATCCAAACAAATAAATAACATGAGATTTTCCAGCATTCATAAATACTTAACAAAATAAATGTAAGCCATCATAATAAACAGAAACATTCCTAAAATAAAACCTAATTTCACAAAATAAAATGATTAATGCGCAGTGTCATCCTGGTCCCCAGTGTGGATGAACTGCCATTAGCCGCTACTGGTTTTGAGCAGCTCTCTGGGTCTGCTGCCTTCCAAAAGGTTGTGGGGGCATCGACGGCTGCCCAATAAGAATAAAGGCCACAAAAGTAAATGCAACTCGTCATTTTAACAGGAAGCTTTTTTATTCAATCCAAATGCAGGCTGTATGTGACTCTAATGCCACATTTTTAGATATTTTTGGTGGGTGTCCAAATTCAGTCCATGATTCATGGGTTCTACGAAACAGCTCAATTTTGATCAAACACTCACCTGAAGGATTCATCGTTTTGGGTGACAGTGGGTATCCCTGCATTGCGCATCCCATCACACTGCTGACACCCTACAGGGAACCCGTGAGGAATGCATTTGAGGCCTGTTACCACTGACACCAAGCCAGGGTACGCTCTGTGGTGGAGAGAGCTTTTGAGATGATGAAGACAAGATGGAGAGCGATATTTCTAGAGGCGTTGGAAGTAAAACCAACCTTTGCAGTTAAAATAATTGCCTGCAGCGCCATCCTGCACAATCAGTGATGATCAGTGCATCAGTGTAGAGGTCTGCTTGGAGCCCACAGATGTTGAGTCACAGCAAGAGGACAGCACCAGGAACCATCAGAATGAGCAAAGTGGTGTCGGTCTGCGAGGAAAAATCTCTGGTTTCCTGTTAGCTCCAACTGTCAGACGAATGGCTCTTCAGGACTATGACTATTGCTAAAATGCATAATAGGTAAAGGTTCAATATAAAATGAAATTGTAAATATTTATCATTGATGTTTATATGAAAATAGTTTTCAGATTGTTAAAATTTGTTCATATTTTTAAAAATACATGCGAATAATTATTTTTTGCAAATTGAGTGATTAAAACAATTCAAATTACATTTTTTCATCAGTTGTGTCTCATCTTTTTGGAACCACACAAGTTAGTAACGCAGCTGCAGTGCCCCAAAGTGTGGAATGTGCTGCTAGCTCGCTAGAGCTAGCAGCGAGGTTAAGTTAGTTTCATTTTTGACATTCAGCGATAAACTGCAATATTTCTCAAATGCCTTGCCTAAATTAGCTCAAGAGGTTTTTCTGAACAGGTGACTAAACAAACAAAATTTCACATGCCTCGTTGTCATTTTTCACGGCCCATGGAACGAGCAAACGACCGCAAAAGCCTTTTCCATGTAAGATCAGCTGCAACGCCTTAAGGGCTCCACTGAAAGTAAGGGGCCGTCTACAAAAGGCAATTGTGAGGTGTTTTGTAAGAACTACGGTAGCCCTGAAGTGCAAATCACATTCACAAATCACTTGACACGAAACCATTTAAATATAACGACAATTAGAAAAGCAAAACAAATAATAGAAAAAAACAAAAACCAGAAAGAAAGAAACAAAAAACTTTTCCGAAAAGAAAATTAAATGAAACATTTTAAAAATCACAACGACAATTAAAAAAGTAAAACAAATATTTAAAAATAGAATTACATCTTTGAAATTGAAACCAAATCCCAGAAACCAAAACAAACAAAAAAAAAACGTTAAAAAAAATATAATAAAATGAAACATTTTAAAGATCACAACGAAAATGTAAAAACCAAAACAACATTCCAGAAACCTATATATATATATATTTGCAAAACAAATTAAATGAAACATTTCAAGATTACAAGATTACATTTGGGAACTCACAACCACAATTTCGAAACCGAAACTTTAAAAAAAAAAAAAAGTCTGAGAACAAAATGACATTTAGGAAATGAAAACCAAAAGCAAAGGGTAGGTACTTCAGGAGATCGGCGATTGGATGATGGCGTTTGCATTTGGTTTTGTCTGACTGTCAATCATTTTGTCTGTTAGGGTTGTTGCAGGCAACAGAACAGTAACAGGCTACATAAACATTTGATTAAGTTCGTTAACTTACTCAAAGGTTGAACGGTGTCTTCAACAGAAGATTCCTCTTTAAGTTTATGGCCACAGCAGCTGCAAAAGTCTGGTGATTTCTCAATTCTTTACCGCTGTTTACTACAAAACCTTCTGCTTTTCCCTCTTAGACAAAATAATCAGCATTATATATATACTGTGTGTAAACTTGTGTTTTAAAAAAACTCCTAAAATAGATTCATTAAATCTAATTAATGTGAATTTTTCTGCATTACTTCAACATCACCAATAATAAAATAGGAATATGCACTCATTATGTTTTTTTTCCCAATAATCTAATGAGCTGTGTCTCTGCAGGAGCAATTCTAAAATATTTGGAGATAAGACATTGAGCCAGAGGGATCGGTTGAACATCCTGACCAAGAAGCTCCAGGACCATCAGGTTTCTTAGGACCTCTCTCTGACGTAAAAGCATCATCTGCACATGTACATGGACATTGGCCATTCCCCTTCCTCCTAAAAAGGAGATTATAGAAGCTTTTAGCATCACTTTCTTCTAAGAACTAGTGAGGAAAAGATAAAACAGACTTAGCTTGATGACTTTGCAAATAAAAAAGCCAGAAAGCAGACATTTTGAGGACAAAGCACCGTGACTGTTACAATAAATTCTGTGTGTTATTCTTAGGTGTTATTATAAGTGTGAGACGATAGTCAAGCAGTATTTTAAATGTACATTTGTTGTTTTAATTGCAATTGTTAGTTTATTTAATCTCTTCTATTTATTGAGATAAAGAGGATTTTTTTCTCCCTTGTAGTCATTTATAGTGTTTTTTTTCTTACATAGAGCTGTCTTAGTAGACCAAAGGCGTTAGGAATCTCTTCACTACAGTTTAGAAAATAGAGGCCCTTAAACAGCATCTTCTCTAGGGCCCCAAAAAGGCTAAAAACAGCCCCAGCCAGCCTGGATGATTCTGTGATTCATACAGTAATTATGATTATGGGATCAGTGTTGCTAAATATAGATTTAAGATTTAAATCAGTAAATAAGTTAATATGTGAAATGATATCATTAAAATACATTGAAGGCATTTGAACATCTACATAAACTGACACCTACAGTGAACTCCAATAAAACATCAAATACGATGTTGAGTTAAAATGTGTGATTTCTGCAGGTCAAGTTTGTAGAAGCAAAAGTTCCAGAAAAGTTTGCGCAGAGCCAGAAGAACAGAGGACAGCTCTACAAGGGAATAAAAAGAAGACTAAAGTAATTTCACCATGGTATGTAGCATACAGACAAATCACTATGATGGATTTCGCTGATTTTTATGCAATACTCATTAATTATTTGAATCTAATCTCTACATTTTTTTTAATTGCAGGTCATTTGGAAAAGCCTTTCTTCTGGACCTGCTGCATAAGCCTGATTGGTTGTTAAAAATGTATTGAGTAGTGGAAGAGGAGCCGTGATTCCTGCCGAAAGTGTCAGGCTGATGAGCTGGAAAACAACATCCAAAAGAACTGCATCATATTGGACTTGCTTTATTTAGGAGTTCGTATTTTCTGGCTCTATCTTTACCATTTAAAGTTTAAAGCTTTATTAACACTGCTGATGTTGACATTTTCAAAGCTGTTTAGAAATGTCTCTTCTTGCTGGTAAAACTGAATGCTGACAGGAGTGTTATAATGGATATAAAAATAAACAACATGGTTTCATGGCAGAGGAGAATATTTATTACAAACTTAAAATGAATATGTTTTTCAACAACAGAAACAAAGAAACATTTAGGGGTTTTATTTTGTTATTTTATTGTGTTTCTTTATGCATTCAGTCAAATGTTACATTTATCATCAGCATGTCTGTCAGTAACATGTATTAGATGAAGCAATGCATCTGGAAAAAGTCTGTTTGTGGTTAAATTCTGTATCAGAAAGAGTCGTGTCAGGGAATGTCTGTCCACGTTGCTGCTCAGCATCACATCTGTCGTGCTCTGCAGAGAACGGATCCTCTGCAGATGAAGATACCTCGGTAACAGACCCCATCTTCTGCTCATACGTGCTTGCAGTTTCCTCGGCACTCGACTCCCAGCTCCACTGAAATCCCTGGGAAAAAAAGCCACCAGCTGCAGTTGGTCTTTTATTCAGAAATCAAACTCAGCAAAATGAGGAGAAAACACGCTATACTAGAAAAGCATTAGGGAGGGGTCAAAACACCAAAATCTGATTCAAATACATTCTTTCAGTCCTCTGCCCACAATCTAAAACATTAAGTTAAAGGTATATGACTCTTTGATTGTTTTTTAATTACAATTGTATGGATTTATTTTCAATATATATTATTTTGCACATGACAGGGTCAATCTTATGATTATGGTAAAATATTACAAACATAAATGCAGATATGGTAAACCCCCCCAGTATTACATTGTCTATCCTTTATAAAATAAATATAAGTTTATGGGTCATTCTTACCTTATCTATGTCTGACGCAAGACATTTCTAAAAAAAATGTTTTAGAGTGACTGTAACATTTTTGTAAAACGTAAAAATTTACAAAAACTGAAAAAATATTCTATTTAAGTGTGTGGTCAGTAAGTATATGAGAGAGGGGTATACCAAGTATACAAATCAAACAGTGTTTTGCCATTTCAGCGAACCCAAACCCCATTTGAAAAATATCTGCTAGATCAGTGGACAAGTGTTCCAGTAGAGGCCGCCAAAATCCATCAAAATGTCATCATTACCCTTAACTAAGCTTTTCCATTGGTAGCATTTGGAAGTGTATTTCTTACTACTGAGTTACAGTTGGAGGTTTCTCTTTAATCCAGTTAAAAGAGTGCTAAAATATTTTTGTGCTAATAATAATATAGACTTATTCTTATCTGGTAGTTTGAAGGTTGCACCCACCACAGGAACTGACCCGATCTTTACATAATTTGCATTTCAGAAAAAAAATCAAAAGTCTTTTGTGACTCAAAGTTAGAGTTTAAGATTTTTGAACAATTCCTCAAACAGTACTCCAGAACAGTATGCTGCTGTTGATGATTAGGCAGAGAGGTGACCTGCGTGGCTCTAAGTCTGTATAAGATCTTATACTGCGTTTCTTCACAGCTGTTGCTAACAGATAAAGAGTGAGCAGATGAATTTTTCCGACAAGATTCACCGTGGTGTCTTTGCATTTCGCAGAACTGTACATTCTATTTCTCTCTTTTTGTAGGGGATTCACAGGTCAAAAGCACAAACACTCTACACCCAGTACTGTTTCCAAATATGAGCTGTTGAGGGACCCCTCCTTTTTCTTTCTGCACCAGTAACTCAACTGTCTCTGCATCTGCTTTCACTATCTCCATCAGTATTTTAACCACTGAAAGTGTGTCTGACATGCTGTCATTCTGATTGGTGTGTTTGTGGAGAACACAGCAGCTCTCGAGAGGACGACAGGTTCAGCAGTTGAGGTTTGATAAAAAAAAATTTGTGGCTTAAAGTTTTTATAAATACATTTCGTGTTATTTTGTAGTTGTTTTTTTTTTGTCAGAACTGTTCAACTCGTGACTACAAAAAACTTTGCTTATGTTCTATTATATTTTATAATTTATACAAATATACAAAAACGAGAAGACGAATATGTCATCAACCAGACGACTCTTACTTAAGATATCACAATTACAATAACGTTTAGGTATTTATCCCAAGTACATCTTGATGAATTGGTCATAGATGGTTTCCTTTTTTCCCTTCATTCAAGCAAAAATGAGAAACAGAGAAAGCTGCATGTATTTATTAGAAGTGTTATTCTTTTCAGCATTATTGTTGGTGATATAGTCCTTTTATCATTGCTGCAGGCCAGCTTTTATCCTTTTTTCTTTATTACATTGTTGCTTATTTTAAACGATATGGCAATAATTACTGTGCTGGCAAATACATTAGTTAAAACAAGCTGTCATTTTTATGCTGATGACATGATTGTATGTTCATTTGCAACTTCATTTACAGGAGCCATTAACAAATTAGTTAGCATTTATGGCTGTTTGTCACAGCTTTTCTGAATGGAGTCTTTCTCTAAATGCAAGTAAAACAAAAGTAATGCTATTATTTTCAAATAAAAAAGACAAGCAAAATAACATTCCTCTTATCATCGTTCCAGATAGATCAACTATTGAAATTGTAAACACCTTTAGGTATTTGGGAATATAAATCAACGAGTCATTGTCTTTTAAGCCTCATGTTGATTCCCGTTTGAGAAAGCTCTGCTTAAAACTGAGTTTCTACTTTAGAAACAAGCTGCAACTTTTCTTCCTACGCTGGATTATGGGGATGTTTTATATCAACATAAAGCACCAATGAACCAGAAATCTTTACCAAAAAAAACCTCCAAAACAATTCAACTCTCAAATATCATATCTAGGCCTCCGTTTGATGCCATTATGGAGGACCTGGAAATGAAACCATTAAGCTGTACCTGTTCTTCTTTTTTTATTTTTTTATGTTCTGTTAAATTCATATGAAATGTCTTGGGTGTGTGTAACCTTTTGCCTCTTGGCCAAGACTCCCTTGGAAAGTAGATAATGGTTACTAAATGAAAGTATAAATAAACATGCCATACTCAAATTGCAAACTGATGATGATGTTCTCAAACTGTCTGAACTTTAAAAATAGATCAACCAGGGTTGGTTAGCATTCACCAGCACAGTTATAAGTCCACATATTACATTGATGGCAGTTAGGTCCTTTTAATTGTTGAAAAACTACTTGATGCGTGCACTAACTATGTTTTAACTGGTCTGTATTGATGCAGGTTTTATACTCTGTAGCTTGACATAGTGGAGTCTACCACATCAACGAGAAGAATGGACAAACTAGATAACATTCTGATTGGTTCACTGCTTTTGGGAGGTAAATAATTAATCAGTTCCTCAAATGTTGTTATTTGGAGACAAGGTTTTTCATCTTTTTTTGTCTTTCCTTTAATCTTAATACATCTTTTTCAGCTCTTTTCAGCACTGCTGTTAGTAATGAATGGAAGGCGTCTGTCACAAAGCAACTGGATGCCCTGGTAACCTCCTGTGTTGTGGTACCCTGTTCTTTTAGCCACCCTGGGAAAACCCTACCATCCTCCAGACTCCGAGGCATCTGGCATATCTCCAGAGATAGAGAGCAAATGATCTACAATGAGGATCAATCAAAGATCATGGATGCATATAAAGATCGAACAAAGCTGCTTGGGCTCCTTGGTCAGAACAATTGCACCTTAGAAATAACTGATGTGAAAGATCACGACAATGGCCCTTTTTGTTTCCGGATTGAACTTGTGCCATCAGAGACTGCCAAGTTTTCCTTTGTTGAAGACTGTGTTGACCTCACAATGCAACGTATAAAACCAAATTTACCTCTTTTTTTCCTTTACATTTTAGACTTTTAACTAACGTGTTTTTTTTCTTTTTTTACTTTAATAGATTCTCCACCAGAAGTCAAATTAACCCCGTCAAGAACAGCATTTGAAGGAAAAGCTTACACTGCCACTTGCTCAGTCCGCCACACCTGCCCCACGTTCATGCCTGAACTGTCTTGGAGTCGGGGAGAAGCAGATCAGATTTTTGAGAAACATGAACTGATCTCCCCTGGAATCTGGAGCACGGAGTCTATTCTGACTTTTGTTCTTGAGGAGAAAGATGATCACAGTCAGCTTAACTGCACAGCTGTATTTCACGGAGGAAAAACAACTATAAAAACCCTACATCTTTATGTGAAGCGTAAGACTCGTTTGGTGTATTTTCTGTTTCTTCAAATTGTATCACAATTCTTGTAAATATGTTTATCCACCTGTGCAAAGTAAGTGAGCCTCACACATAAACTCTATTTGTAGGTGCAGCAAACTACAACAACATCATCATTCCAATTGTCGTGTTGATTGTAACTGCTGGAGTCATTGGATTGGTCTCAGGTTTAATTGTGAAAAAATACAAGTACGTAAATCACATATGCGATAACAATTTTGACTTTTTGGCCAAATCCTACAGTCTTAATGTTTTTTTTCTGCCAAAGAAAACGCATTATGGAGCTCCAGAGTCAGGAGGGGAGGTAAGAAATTCTGTGAAGTACATTTCAATGATAATGTGGGATGTTTTTGATCATTCACAAAAATTAAAGTCTCTTTTAAATTTTAGCCTATGGAATCGTATGTCCAGGCTGTCCCGAAGGTAAAACACCCACACAAAAAGACACTCACTTCAACTTTTACAAAACGTGTTTCTACGTATAAATTCTGTTGAACAACTACTTACTATGCTTAACTTGTTTTTTTTTCATCAATAACAATTTCAGGTTTCAATCGAATGCCCAACCACCTAGGAGGTAATGGAAGTTTAAGATGTTTTAACATCCTTTGTATTAAGTTATTGAACTTTGGGTCAGTTACATCTATTTATTATTTGTGATAATTCATATAACCTTTAAAAGGTGTTAAAAAACAAGCTTTTCATGTGTGAAGATGCTATAGCTTTAGCATTATAATATTCATAACAAACCTACATAACAAATTTTAACATGTGTTTGGTTTTGTACATTTAGTAGTTTTAATATATTTTATAGTATTTATTTGTAATGTCTATTTTGTGTAACAGGAGACAAAGAGGGGACATTGCTGAGCAGAAAGTCTTTAAACCTCGTGTTCCATCCCCCAAAAAGTACTTAATTTATCAGGTTATAATCATGTCTTGTTTGATCATGTCTCATGTATTTCTTGTTTTTTCTGTACTGGATTTTAGCCAACCAAAAGGCATCATCTACAATGAGGTATATAAACCTTTTAATATCAATAATCGATTCGAAGTTTATTATGTTTTATTTGACCTTTGACTTTTCACAGGACCATGACGACGATGTCTACCAAAACACAGCGGACCTCAACATTTACAGAAATGTGTGAGGAGCAACTTCGCAGAAGCAACTTCAAAATGAACATACTTATCTGACCAAATGTTGATAATAATTATAACGTGAAAATGTAGTCATTGTTTTTTTAGCTATGCTCTTTTTACTATACAAAAGGGCTTTAATTAATACATAGCTATGTAGCTTGAAAAAATGTTATGTGAACATTAATCTGAATTTTAGGGGGGGTGATTTTTAAGTGATTATTTTATAGCATTTGTCAAACATTAGCATTTTTTTCCTAGAATTAGTCTATTTCCAAAAAATAATTACAGAAAGTTAAATTTTGTTTTAAGCTGAGAGACATGTAGATGTTGTTTTAGCTCAAATATCATTGTGTCGATTAAAAGGTTCTCATTCATCCAGGTGGCGTCCTGAAGTTGAGTCATGGTATCTGTATTTAAGTCTTCATGACAGA
>BSAI01003821.1:42844-56871 GCA_036245035.1 Adrianichthys oophorus | reverse complement strand
TGAGGATTAAATCAATAAAGTCAGAAGGAAATGTTTGAACATACTCTGTGATGGATGTTTGTGGCGGCCGAGTAGGGAGGGAAGGCGGACGCCTAAAATTATGGTTGTGAGTTTGAGCCCCGTGTCAGAGACGATGAATGGCTCACCTGCCAAAGTGGCTAATGAAGGGGTTTTTTTACCCGCCAAATGAAAGTTTTACCCACATTTGGCAGTGAGCGGGTGTTCATTTAGAGCCCTGCAAGTGTGTGTAAACCTAAACCCGCTGCAGGTCTCCTTGCACAGACTTGTTTCACAAGACAATTGACCTTAGATCACCTTGATAAGAATGAAATAAAAAAACTTGGGTTGTGTAGCTGATCTAATTGAGACATTGGATTGACTTTTTTCTGCCTCAGACCACTTTACTTGCTGCTTAAACTGTAGTTACTTTAACTTCATTCATGACTAGATCATATCTAACCCCAACCCAATCCTGACTCAAATGCAGTTCTTAGCTTCACTCAAAAATGGAAGTATTGCTTGATTATTTTGGAGCCCCCATCTCTAAAGGGACTAAAAACATTTAGAGTCATATATTTAATCATAAAATTCATAAAATTATTCATTTTTATAAATTCTGCTTCTTTCTGCAGCAACCAAAAGGCCTGCCACTGAACTTCATGTCATAGCAGGTAGAACGTTCTCACTCCGACGCCATCAGTGCTGTCATGTCTAACTAGAGGAAGTTTCCCACCTGTGAGACTTTAGGGACTGCACAGTCAGTGGCACAGTGCAGCATCAGGTTTATTGAGCATGTACAAACACATTCACCTCCCTTTTCCACACAGTCTATATCTGTTTACAGAAGGACTGTGTGGGCATGTCAGACCTGCTTTCAGCCGCTCACTGAGAGCTGGAAAAACTTTCTCTACTTTTAGTTAGTCTGTACAGAAGCAGGAAAAGCAGGATAAAAAAAATCCAAGACCACACCAGTGGGGACATTGTGACTCCATGTTTCAGTGAATCCCCTGACTGAAGACTGAAATAAACCAGAATTCTCCAGAAAAACAACAAAGTTCAGACCTTCACAGCAGCAACAGTCTAAACTACCAGAAGAAATTCAGAGAATTTGCTTTTAGTTCCTAAATTAATCACAGGATGTTGGCAAAAATGTTTGTTAATTTGATGTTTCTTCTGTAAAACTTGAAAACATTAGAATGTATTTGTAGAATGAATGCTTTATTGTTAAATGGAAGTGATCAAGCAGTTTAGTGTTCTGTTTGATTTATGTTCTCTTTTGAAACTTGAAAGCTTTTGCTTTAATGTTCAGTTTAGTTTGCAATATTTATGCCTTCTTTAGTTTTCTGGGGAAAAACTGTTGCATCGTGGTCCTTCAGTGCATCTGTTATGTTTAAAGTCTGATAGGAAATAAAGATTGAAATCTAAACAACCTGCTGATGATTACACATTTCTGTAATGAGAAACAGAGCGTTCACATTTGACAGATATAGTTATTTAGTTTATATTGTGATAAATATAATTATCACCTGATATGAAAAAAACAACATCGTGATATAAAAACTTCAACATCACCCAGGAAGCCACCTGCTCTCTGATTGGACAGTTTGATTTGTGGCCATCCAATCATAAAGACGTGTAAAGGCAGGGACCGAATTTGCATTCGCATCTTCAGGAGCTCACACACACTTTTTTGCTTCGTATCTGCAAAAAAAAAAAAAATGGAGACGGAAAAATTACCATAGAAATAATTTCACAAAAGCAAATCTTTATTACTGGCATGCAGGTCCCTTTTTACACATTGCAAACCTACATTTTTTGGGCAGATTTATTTTGCAGTATGATGAAACTTAATTCATGTGCGAACATGCAGTTGCGGTTTTGAATTTTTGTGAGCTTATTTGGAGCACATTGACTCCTGCCTGGTTTTGACTTCATCCTGCCTTGCCCATCTCTGATTACCCTCGCTATGACATGTACTTATCTTACAGTAAGGAATCGATGCCTCACATTAAAATAGCACTTTCAGATCACCAGTGTCAACATCTACAGTGAAGACTTTGGGATGCTGGCCTTCAGGGCAGTAGTACAAAAAACAAAAGTCCTATCTGAGACTGGCTAACAGAAAGAGTAATATGGGGAAAAGAACACAGACATTGGACAGAGGAGGCGTGGAATATAGTGTTATGAACAAATCAAAGTTTGAGGTGTTTGGATCACACAGATGAACATTCATGAGATGGAGAAGAACTGAAAAGATGCTGGAAGAGTGTCTGATGCCATCTGTCAAAGTAAGGTGGGGGAAACAGCAGGGCCTGAATTTCACTGCGGGAATGTGGGTATCGTGCAGGGTTAGGGTTTAAAAGGATTTCCCGCAAACTGAGCTCTTATAAAGTCCCACATAAAATTAATGCGTAATAATATGCAAGTTTGCATTGCAACTACAAAATCAGACACAAAGAGTAGGACTGAAACACTGAAGTTGTTTGGATGGAGTAAGGTTAGCCTGCCCGTCTCACACAATACAGATGGGAGAGCTTGCTCCACGAGGCAGAAACAGAGAGAACGCTAGTTTCACATCGGACCCCCCGCCTCGCCCCGCCCCGGTCTGTGAACAGAATCCAGACAGAAGTGAATTGAACTGATCTGCTTACCTAGCTGTTCCGTGTGTCTCCTTTATGTAATCACAAACTGAATATATTTTTATTGAGCAGAATTTAAGGCGTGGCGGATAAATACGAGAAAAAAAATTCAAAGGACATTAATGAAAACTGGGGCTGCACGGTGGCGCAGTGGTTAGCGCTCTGCCTCACAGCAAGAAGGTTTCCGGTTCAAGTCCTGGCTGGGGGACCTTTCTGTGTGGAGTGTGCATGTTCTCCCCGTGCATGCGTGGGTTTTCTCCGGGGACTCCGGCTTCCTCCCACCATCCAAAAACATGCTTCATAGGTTAATTGGTTACTCTAAATTGTCCCTAGGTGTGGATGTGAGTGTGCATGGGTGTGTGATTGTGGCCCCTGTGACAGACTGGCGACCAGTCCAGGGGTGTCCCCTGCCTTCGCCCATGAGTAGCCTGGTTAGGCTCCGGCAACCCCGTGACCCCGAAAGGGATAAAGCGGATTGGAAAATGAATGAATGAATGAATGAAAACTGGACTTAGAAATATAACAGGAGGCATGAATCCACTTTGTATGGAACTTTATTTGTAGTCTGTAACATTACAGAGCCAGTGTTGAGCTGATAAAGCCCCACCCTCCTCATGAGAGTGCTGCATCTTAACCAAGAATCATTATCAAGCTGTTAGCAGGTTGATGTTATGACTTCATATAAAAATGAATCACCTGGAGGCAGAATTCATGAAAAAAAAAAACATTTTCTGTCAGTCTGCTCCCTTTAGTAAATCTGTCCTTGTTTTCTCAGCATGCTTACATTAGAGTTTACTGTGAGATTATTCCAACATCAAAACATTTATGAATTACTTTGACACAATTCTAAAAAAATGCCATTCTCTTCAGCCGGTTCAGACTACAAGTGACTAAAACTCCTGTCTTTTCATGGGGCTGTTTTTCAGCAGGAACACAGAAACAATTCATTTGTGGTAGGATGAGTTGTGAATGAGTGAGAAGACGTTAAAAGCAGAGAGCAAAGACTGATTAGAAATCAGTACAGAAGTTCCTCTAAAAGAAAACTTTTTAACTTGTGTTTTAATGATGCTGTGACTTCCTCTCTGTTGGCTTTCAACATAATATAGTTTTTTTTTAAACATATAAGGTTTTTCTCTGTAAAATAATGTAATAATTTGCTGGTAGATTTGTTTTATCTACTTGGTTGGTGAGTCAAAAATTAGATTTTTTTTCATGGTGTTGGGACTTCAAATTTGGAGCATCAAACCACACTCAGTAAAATCAGTTTGAAGGTTGTTGTAAAGCCAAAGCCTGCCGAGTGCAGGTGTAGGTTTTCTCTTTATGAGAAAACACCTGCTGCACTGTTCCACAAACAGTTTTACATCTTGTGTTTAGTTTGTATTACATTTTCAAAGGAAATGTTAAAATCAAGTTTTTGTTGAATATATTCCGTCATTTGTAAATGTTGTTAAAGATGAATGTGTTTTGATGAATATGAAATGACTGCATGCTGACAGGTAGAACCAGCTTTTACCTGTGGATCAATGAGCTGTTGACTACATTTTAACAGGAAACAAGAGGCTGATCTTCATTCTGTCCAGAATCCTCTTTAAGAGGAAGTCTGGTTTTCTGAAAGCTGAATGTTAATCCAAAAAAAATTCACAAAGTTCAAGAAAGGAACACACATCAACAACAGACCTGAAGCCCAGCAGGCTGTAGGTTCTGCGCTTGTACATTATACTCCATCCCACAGTCACACCATCAGAAGTCATAGTTAGATTCAGATATGACAACCGGCTGGATGTCCCTCAACCATCACGTTATTTTTGTGGTCTTTAGAAGTCATAAAGACAAGAGCCCATAAATGAAACAAGTGATGGTGAACGTCATTTCTTCAGTTCTCTTCTTCATTTTCTATGAAGACTTCTTGAGCTGGTGACATTCACACAGTTCTCATAACAAAAGTATCTGCTTGGTGTCCCTCAGGTTTCAGAAAGAGTCAGGACAACGTCTGAACCCGGCGACCACTACAGAGATGCCTTCCAACAGCTTTTCTGCTGCAATCATGGAGGAGAGCAACAACATGGCTGCCACTGTGAGTGACACCACCACACACCTTCCAGCACCTTGTTTTGTGAAGCTAGATAAATCGTTTGGAGAAACTGCAGCAATGTTATTATCAACTCCATTAGAATGAGCCAAAGTAAAGGTCTTTTCCTATTAGCATGGTTGTGTGCGCTGTGGGCTACTTTAGCTGTAGTCACGTTCACCTGTGGGGTCATGCTGCAAACAGGAGCTTACCTGGATGGCAACTGCAGGTTTTTAGATTGTCCGGGTCTGTGGAGAGTTACATGTGGAAGGGTATTGGGGAGTTTTTGTTAGGATAAGTTGTGTAAGTTGCACACACTTATGGCGTATGGGTGATGCTGTCATATAATGCACACTGGTTCCTTACTGACCACGCGCAAATGCTGCAGCACAGGGTGTGCAAGCGATACTTTTGCATGTCCACACAAACTACACTCTGATTGTCTTTTTCAAACATTCAGGCTTCATACAAGGACTCATCACTTCAACAGCACTAAAGGGCTCCTTTCAGTCAAGAAGACAAAAGCTTTATTGTTCCTTGCCCTTCATTCAGATGCATCACAAAGGAAGGGAAAGAGTGTTTCCTGGGACCATGAGAGTGAAAGTAAAAACTGTAAAGTACCAAATCACTAGTAAAACATCATCAATAAAGGAATAAAAAGAGCAACCCCAGTCACACCAAACTCTCCTGACTCCCAGCCATCTCCCATCCTCACTTCTAACCTCACCCAGACTTATCTCCATACACTACAAAAGAGATTGTACAATGTTATACACCCACAAGTCCACACATAAGTTATACGGAAACAACAACATCCTGATCGTTGTCCAGGTTTAGCTGTCTATGACTCTGACAGATTGTGGTCTGGTGGTGAGTCTGGAGGTTCTGCCCTTTAAGCTTCAGTATCTTTGGCCGCAATGCAAACATTCAAAGAACTAATGGAGAGGGTGTGAAGACTCCTTGGCTTTGCCAGAGCTCTGTTTCTGAAGCAGCTCTTGAAGAGATCATGAACACTCTCTCAAGGGCTTTTCTGTCTGCCCTGGTGCATCTGAACGCCCGCCACTATGCCACTGTACAGCATGACTGTGTCTGACAAACTTCACCCTTATTCACCCTCTGGGGTTGTTTAGGGGTTCCCTACAACCTGTCCCCGCAGCATGCCCATAGAAAAAAACCTGCAGGAACATTTCTCTATGTGATTCAATTTGATTGAGTGGTTTATTTTAAGCATTGATTGTAGACAATACAAAAAAATCTCACAAGTGTCCAACTCCTTTCAGAAATAAAGAAACACAGGGATTAAAAAACAAAGACAAATGAACAAAAATGTGGGAAGATGCCATCCTCTTAAAGTGTAATTGGTCATAACCAGAAGTAGAGAGTTTTGTCATGAAGCATACAGTACACACACATTAGAGTCATTACAAATACTGATTAGGAACTCAGGTCAAGAGGAGTTTTTTTATTTATTGCTTGTAAAGAAGTGGAAAGAAGCAAACTTATAATGCAGCCTCCACTGAGTTATTTCATTTTTTGCATAATTTTCATAATCCAGTTCTGATCAGATCAGGACGATTTTTGTTATCAAGGAGTAAAATAGAGTGCTTATTCATTAAACATTCTTTCAGTAATCATTGTACACAAATGTAGTACTCATTGGTTGTCATCAAAAAAGTACTGATTATTTCACAACATTCACACGTCCATGTGTTTGAGATCTGTTCAAACGTCCGTTTTCTGTTTCTTTAAGTCCTCCATCTCTGCATTGTGAAGGAAAGGAAAGTTTCTTCATACAATGTCTTGAACTTTTGGATGTTTGAACATTGAGCTCAGAAGGCTTTTCTCTCATTTCCATGAGTTTGTCTGTGGGTCTCAGGACAGACGCCTGGATGTGCCAAGATGTTGCACAGGTCTGAATGAGAATAGCCGCCGGCTGAGGCCACGTGCCAGACAGAAGCAGCTGCAGAAATGAGAACTGCTGCACAGGATCGGCAGATAGAGCGAGGAAGGAACTGGACATTCACTGCAGGACGCAGGAGCTCACCTCAACAATAAAAACACACGGAACAACTTTCACCGTCTCCACACAGACTTTTCCTGTTTCCTAACACCTGGGACCACAAACAGACGGAATGGGACCCCTGCCGTCCGTTACTGCTTCTTCCTCTTTTTCCTTCTCGTTTATCATTCTGTCTGAAAGTGAAACTTCCTTCCTGTCACCATCTGCTGTTTTTCGTCATTTCTCCTCCATTGTTTTTTGTCTGTTGTCACCAGCTGTTTTTTATTTTCTTAACAACTAAAATCCCACCTTTTTCTTGACTTTATGCTGTAGAAAGATAACAATTAAAGGTCAGTTTGTAACTGAAAAAGCTTCTTACCATAAAAGTTAGTCTGAATATTTATAATCTGGTCGTCATCATCACAGACGACACAATGTTTGTGTAGCGTCGTTTAGATTTTATTTGACAAGTGTGGATTTTAGTTGTTTGTCAGTTTGGTGATTTGATCTAATGTGGAAGAACTTATGAGAAAAATCTGTATCAAAAATCATGATTTAGAAAATAGAGCAGCCAGTCTTCCTTTCTTAGAGAACTGCATTCTGTCACTGGAGGAATAAGCCCGAGTGACCCGAGTCCAGAAGGACCCCAGCACATCAGTGTGTTTCACTAGTTATCAGGTAGGAGGTGGGTTACAAAGTTCTGCCTCATGGACTATAGGGATTCTTTTTTTTAACATTTTATTTTCAGTTTAAGTGTACAGACAGTATAAAACACAGTGACAGAGACAAAAAGTGGAAAAGAACAGCAAGACAACCCACAAAAACACAATTGTTAACAGTAAGAGATAAATAATAATAATGAAAATAAAACTAACAAACGACAAAAAAAACAAAAAAAAACTTGCCCGATTACCCTATTGATTTTAAAATGAATACATAAATAAATGTAGCAGCCAGACACAACTTGATCATGAGAAATGTAAAAGTTACATTTGGGAGTGACCCAGATCCAGCACCTCCCCACCTGGAGTCCTGTTGTTCAGTGTTTTTTTTATGGTGAGCCAGAAAAGGTTTCCAAACAGTGTCAAATCTATTCCATGAGCCAGATCTGCAGAGCCGCATCTTGTCCAGCTGGATGGCATGTACGATCTCAGCCAGCCAATGTTCAAAGGCGGGAGGAGTTTTTGATTTCCAGTTTAGAAGAATAAGCATTTTGGCCACCCCCATTCCCAACCGTAGCGCTGTCTGTATATGCTGTGGCGTTTGGGAACTTTGTGAAGAACACCCAAAAATGGCCAGGTGGCTATTCAGCTGAATATCTATATTATACGCGTCTGAAAAGCATTTAAAGATTCTACACCAGAAACTGTGCAACAATGGACAGAACCAGAATAAGTGACCCAGTCTGATGTGTTGCATCTATCACAGTTGACGGAGACAGCTGGAAATGTTTTGTTCAGCTTTGTTTTGGAATGATGTAGTCTATGCAAAACCTTAAACTGAATCAACCTGAGTTGAGAATTAATGGAACAGTGGTGGATTTTGGACAATAGGGATTCTTAAATGATCCAGAACATTGCCTGCATAAGAGAACTGGACAGAGTGGCCCCTCCCCCCGGCTTTCCAAACAGGAAGTACCTGCTGGCTCTGAGAAGCCAAAATCCCAAAGACTTCTGTAGAAAAATAATTATGTGTAACTCAGTCATTCTGTTGGTCAGAAAAACCATTCTTGCTCTGATACATCGCGTTGAACGTTCAGATTCCCCACATGACATCACACTTGCTTGGTGTCATTTTCTGTACAGTCAATGATCCAGAGTCTCTTCTGATTCATGGTCATTGTGTGGATGTGACATCAGTCAAAGTCCACTCTTCACCCTGCAGCTTGTGTTCACAAAGGTCCATCAAAGTTCTGGTTCTCCAGAGTGATTGTTCATTCAGAGACCTCGGTGTTTGCAAAGGAAGTTGAAACACTGGAAATGTCTTCCTGCAGGCGGCGGTGAACAGAGATACCTCTGGAGCTGAAGGTCTGTCTGAAAGCGACAGCGGTGTGGAGCTGACCAATGACAACAGCCCTCTGACAGCAGCTGAACCACCATCCCCCCCCTTCAGCCTCAAACACAACGAAGATGCTGCATCATCACAAGGTTCCCGTCTCATCACTGAGCCGCTCATGCTAACGTGAATCTGTGAATCTGCTCTGCATCATGGAGCCTATGTGCATTTGTTAGATGAGCTAAGTTTTATTTTGAAGGCTGCAGAGCTTCCTGTGTTCAGCTGGAACTGTCCATCTGCAGCATCAGGACTCTTAACCACATTTTAATGATCTTCTGGAGGAATTTTCTTATTAAAGTCTAAAAAAGCAAATGAAGTTTCCTACAACAATTACGCATTTTCAGAACTGAAATGATGCTTTCAATGACATCATAAGCCTATCCCGCAGAAGTCCATAAAGTCTGAGGAATGTGGATCCTCTAACAGAGCTTTGCTTCACAGGGACAAACCTGTCTTAGGAAAGAAAGAGTTTAGAATTTGGTTTGATGCTTGGGTTTGGACTTCTCTGGAAAAGGTTTCGACCTGCTCATGAGTCTGTTTGTTTCTTCTTTGCTTAGATGGTAACCGCTGCTCCAGGGGAAGCAGGAAGAGGAGCGGGAGGAAGCCAGAGGAAGGGGAGCGTACCTGGGACTCCTACAACGAGGTACCTGCCTCTGACTCCCATCTTCTGCTGCAGGAATGAGGAAGAGTTTGCTCCTGTACATGTTTGTGTTTTCATGTTCCCAGGAAAAGCCTTCAGCAGCTTCACAGCTGAGCTTACGGCAGAAACCTCAGCCCAGGACCATCTACCAGGCTGGTCTGACTCTGCAGAAACACTCCAAACCACGCAGACAGAACTGCAAAGAGGAGCTCAGTGTGTCCGTGGTCAGCATCACACATGTGTGCAAACTGTTTTCAGTTTGGCCTAACCAAAGCACCAGACCAAAAATATGAATATCTTTAAAAATCTCACTTTGGTTGGTTCTGGTGGCACAGTGGTTAGGGAAAAGGCCCTGGTTCAAATCCCAGCTGGGACCTTTCTGATCAGAGCCTGCGTGTCGGTTGTGTAGGTTTTTACCGTCTAAAAACATGCGTCAGAGGTTAGTCGAGATGTGTCTGTGAGTGTGTGGGAGTGTTTGTGTGTCTTGTCCCGGAACCTGACCCCGCCGTCGCCCAACAGAGGCAGGGTCAGGTTCCGGCAACCATGTGACCCCCAAAGGGATACAGTGGGTTAAGAAAATGGATGAACGCTTGATTCTCTGTAACCATGGCAACCAATCAAGGTCGTTTCAGAATATGAACAAATGATGTTATCTAAAACCAAAAACAGCTTTGTTATACTTTCAGAAGAGCAGCTCTTGCAGGACATCCACCTGCAAGAATCCTGCTTCACATTTCTGAGACGCTGAAGGTTGTCAGCTGAGGATGTCTGTGCAAAGCATCAACCTCCATTTGTGTGTTTTCGGAGGTGTTAGGAAATGGTTTAAACTCTGGTCGACTCTTTACATCTTCATCCAGAAACCGATGTTTCCTTCTTCTCTTTGGTGCGCCGCTGCTTTTGACAGAAGGAGCTACTGCTACTGCAAAAACCATAATCGAAACTGAAAAAGGAATGATCAGAGGAAAGCCTGAACAAGTCCAACCCCCGATGACAATGCTTTACTCCTCGCCTCACGTTGAATGGTCAAATATGCAGCATCTCACTCTGCTCTGCCGGCAGAAGAGTGAATGGAGACGATAACTGCTGGGATGACAGTGAACTTTAACACAGTTCTTCTGCTGTGTCCAGAGACGGGGATGTATTTACCTCCAAGACACCCTCTTCTGTGTCTTTCAGCTCACCAGTGGCCCTCAGGGGCCTGAAGGCGTGTCTGGTGCGGCCCCTGACACCCCTCGCCTGGATCTGATGGAACAAGACTCCAAAGACTCTGCCCAAAGCAGCAACACCACGTCCAGCTCTGGAACCCAGCCAGAGTACAACGTGAGTTCACTTTTGTCAGTGTGTGCACCTGCTTCTGTTCCTGAGAGACGCGTGAAGCAAAGGTTTCAGAACAGAAAACACAAACCTGACAACAGCAGCTCCCTGCTGAGAGCAGTCTTTCAAATGCTGAAACAAATCCTCTCAAATTCTGCCTCAGTCCATCTGTGTCGGACACCGGTCTTCATTACAAAGTTCTTTCTTTTCTGTCTGGGACATTTTCTCCAGGTCATGATAACCAGCAGTGCAGCGCCTCTGTTTTGCTGGTTCTCATGTGGATTTGCATGCATGCATGCACAGTTTTTGCACGTCTCAGCTCACCTCTTCTTCCACTGCTTGATGAGTGCTGGGGCCCTCAGTGTGGTTTTCAGCAGCTTGTTTATTCATTTAAAATGAAGGACAATTCAAAATCAAAGTCATTACATTTAGGAATATTAAAATCAAACTTATCACACACTGCAGTCCTCAGATTCTGTTCTATTCAATCATACCTCATTTAGAAAAATTCTGTTGAATTGAGAAGTGCTGGTAAAGCATACATGCTGGAGACTTCTGCCTCCAGAGCCCAAGAGAGCTGGACTTCTGGATGACCTGATCCAGCAGGTGGCGCTGTACAGGGCGGCTGATGCCACTACACAGAAGTTTCTCAGGAACGACCCCTTCAGTCTTCTCAGCAGGTCTAGCCTGCCTAAATTCAGGCGTGAAGGGGTTAAAGACCCACTGCAATGAAAATTGTCTTTTTAACATATTCTTGCAGCATTTTTCTCACGATGGAGGACGTATATAAAGAAAACTAAGCTGAAATGTCTTTCTGGATATTTCTTTATTCAAATCCTTGTGAATCAGAAACAGATGAATTATTTGTGATGTGAAGCCACAATCGGAGAGCCTCAAGCTTCCCGCTCCGCCCCATTCTGATGCATCCACTCACAGACAAACAGATCCATGAACGTCTTTGGCTTCCTCGTCTGAGCTGGAATCTGGATCAGAACTGGACGGCTGGATGGTTCTGATATTACTCATCATTTTAGCTGCTCCACTATTGTTAGACCAGGATACATCCTCTAGATTCTAGATCTCTCTTTTCCAGCATGTCTTTATTTACTCTCTCTTCCTCTAGCTTACAGCCCCTCACAACCTCAATCTAACATAACCGTCTGCTGGTGGACGCATCAGAATGGAGCAGAGCAAGGAGCTTGCCAATTCTAGTTTCTTTGTAACAACTACAATTTGTTTCAAACAGCATTTTTTCATCTGCTGCTGTTTCACCACAATTGAAAAAACAAATACTCAGAAATGCAGTTTTAATCTGAATTTTCTTGATATGTATCCTCCATTATCAGAAAAATACTACAAGAACATGTTAAAAACACCAACAACACCGTTTTCATTGGAGTGAGTCTGTAATGTGATTGTTCTAAAGGAGGAACTGAGATGTCTGCTCTAGTCCTGCAGAGAAAGAGTCTGACTGTCCTGTCTGTGGCTGCTTATCTATGTGTGTTTCAAAGCAGAGATTTTTTATCAACATTACTGGCTTTTCTCTGTTATTCTGACCTTTCAACCTCAGGTCTAAAACACTCAGTTTTGCCTTGACTGTGTCAAGTTAGGAGAATAAATGGAACCACAGAAATGCCGGTGCTCAGAGAAAGATGACTCTTTTTAACCAAGAGATAGAAATAAAAATGCTCCTTGAATCATCTGATGCGCGCGGGCCGTGGTTTGGTGACCCTGGTTTAAACCAAAGTCTGCAGTGTTTTGTACAGATCAATCCTTTTCTTTCCCCTGGAGTCAGCTGACGGCTCTGTGGTGGTGAAAGTCTCTCAAATCATCTCCGTGTGTTTAAGGACAACAAAGGCTTTTGCATTGGTGAGCTGGTGTGGGGCAAAATCAAAGGCTTTTCCTGGTGGCCAGGCATTGTAGTGACCTGGCGAGCCACCGGCAAGCGGCAGGCCAGTCATGGCATGAGGTGGCTGCAGTGGTTTGGAGACGGCAAATTCTCTGAGGTAAAAAGACACACTGAGGTTATGATTGTTCAACTGGCACTGAGGTTTGAGTCCACGTTGTGTGTTCTCTGCACAGGTGTCTGCAGACAAGCTGGACTCCATCACCGCATTCCCCAAGTTTTTCAGCCAGGCATCTTACACCAAGTTGGCCTCCTACCGCAGAGCTATCTTCCAAGCAATCGAGGTAACTTAGAAGATCCAATAGTTTGTTTCTGCTTACATGTTAGCAGTTAATAAATCTTGAATCAAATTATGACACTCTTGCACATTTTTCTGTCTAACTGTGACTTTTTAAAAAAAATTATTTTTACTTTCTGGAAACCGGGAAGTCAAAATCCTGTTTCTTTGATTGGCTGACATTATTCTTAGGAACCAAAATGTAGTTGCCAAAAGTGTCGGTTTAGTTGAATGTGATTTCCTGTTTACTCTGGTGTAGTGAGTGTGTCACTTGTGGTACATAGCGGTGATTTGAAGTGGAGTTCACTTGTTCACTCATTGGTAATGGATGCAGGTTGGAGTGGGTGAGCTGAGATTTTGTTGACCACTTTCAACTTTGCTTTTGACATTAACGCTATTGCCACAAATACACACTAATACTTGTCCTGTCACTAGTGATAAAGATTGATTATGTCATCTTACATGTGCGCTTAACCAACACTAAGTGCACGTCAACTTTAAAACATGAACCTCAGCGGAACCTGTTTACTGACACCATTGACTGTAAATAGTCAATGGTGTCAGTAAACAAGTTCATTCTCATATACTGAATGAGAACTGGACACACTGAGGATAGAATCATAGAAAATGATTACTTCTATCTTCAACCAAGTAAAGTTCATTCTGTCGCCATTTTTTTCACAATACGGACGCTGCCATGTTGGAGTCAGACGTCAATTATCAGCGATTGGTCTGAGTCATCGTTTCTATGGCAACCAGTCTCTCCAGTCATGAGTAAGCTTGTTGGAAGTCCACACCCCTGCCACTTGAGAGCAAACTCGAGAGAATCTGTCAATCAAACGTTTCTAACATTGGACTTCCAGATATTTCATTGAGGTTTCTGAGTGGTCAGTTTATCACTGGAATCACTGCTGCTGAGCTCCTAAAGTGATATAGAAGTAAAAAAAAAAATCTGATTTCTTGTGCGCATGAGTACGTTTCTGGTGAGTACCAGAAAAGTAAAAAAAAAGTCCCATCAGTTGTCACGTACCTCGGCGTGGGAAAGTTCTCCACGTTTGACCCATCCTCTGGGGGAGTGGTGAGCGGCAGTCACAGACATGCTCAGGAACCAGAGAAATATTGTTGTGTG
>BSAI01003821.1:0-22844 GCA_036245035.1 Adrianichthys oophorus | reverse complement strand
TAGGAGTCTAGTGATATAGTAGACTAGTTATATAGTAATCTAGTGTTCTAGTAGTCTAGTGATCTAGCAGTCTAGTGATATAGTAGTCTAGTGATCTAGTAGTAAACTTATCTAGTGACTGGCGATCATCAGTTCTGATAAAAATGAAACATTAGCTTGAAAGGTTACACCAGCATTGTCAAACTTCAGGCCTCTGGAGTTTGACAATGCTGGTTTAAACCATTTCCAATCTTTAATAGGAATCTTGCTTTTGTTGAGACTTGTTTCATCTGTTTTCTTGAAGGCAATCCTGTTGGAAAGCAATTCAACAGCAAGGTTACATGTCTGTTGTTTGTTTTTAGTAGATTCCAGTTATTTGTCAGCTTTCAGTTAGTTAGGTTAATATTGTTGGTTTTTCCTTACATTAACAGAGAGTTAGTTATTCACATTCCATGTTTGTGTATTGATCACCCAAACATCCTCATCAGCAGCTGTAACCATCTTTGTGTTCTGAGGGGACATAAACTATTGGTTTCTTCTTGTCTGCAGGACATTTACCTGGAAATGTCCTACATGTACGATGACGATGGTTACCAGTCCTACTGCACCATCTGTTGTGGAGGTCGAGAAGTTCTGCTGTGTGGAAACGTCAACTGCTGCAGGTCTGCCACTCTATGAAAGCAAAGCGTGCAACTTTTTGTATCCCTCTGTCAATCACTCCCACTTCCTGCAGGTGCTTCTGTATTGACTGTCTGGACATTCTGGTTGACCCTGGAGCTTCTAACAACGCTCGGTATCTTGACCCGTGGCGATGCTACATGTGCCAGCCGCTGCTGCAGTATGGCATCCTTAAACGCAGACATGACTGGAACCTTAAGCTGCAGGAGTTCTTTGCTAATGATAACGGACAGGAATTTGTAAGTCAATTTGACTTTTACAGAAAAAAATAATCAAGTGTCTATTTGCTCGTAATTTTTGAAATACATGCAGCCAGTGCTGAACTTTTTTCTTGGCTGCATGGACCTAGAGGAAGGTTTAAGGTTGGGATTACAGTTACGGTCAGGGTTAAATGCCTCCTGAGCGCGGCTGTTGCAGCTCAATGCTCCTCCAGAGGATGGAACAAATGTGCAGAATACATTTCACACACATGGAACTCACACACATAGGAGCGTGATAACTAACGGAACTTTCACTTAAAATACGTGCGCCAATGCAGCAATGTGAATCATGGCTGCACGTATTACATGTGGCCAACATGAATTTCCATCACTTTTTGTGCTGGTTGCAGGTAAACACAAAATAAGAAGAAAACCTTGCTAATTTCCTCAAAAAACTGTTTAGTTGAGTTGGATTCTGTGATAAAATATGAGGACATTCATCATTAGACTAGATTTATTAGTATTGTTTTTATTCATACTTAGTTTGGGGGATTTTATGTGATTTAGGTTTCGTGAATTGGGCTCCATTTCAGTTCTTCACAGTGGCTCTGAGTTTCTGAGCATCACAACAGCCATCTGTTTGTCATTTCAACCTTAGTTTCTCTTGTGTTAGATTTTCTGTCCCACAAAAAGCTTTTGGTTTAATATTAATAGTTCAAATTGAAGGCATAGTCACAGGAGGTTGCTACAGGTTTGTGTGTGGTCTGTGGAGGGCCTCAAGTGTAGTGTAGGTGTGTAAATGTAGTATTTGTAAGAATAGTGTGAGTTGCTCATATTTTTGAGGTACAGATTATGCTATTTATTTAATTTAACACATTTAAGGTAGATAGCTTCTTATGTTCTTGTCTGAAAACTAATAAGCAACTTCATACATCATTTAAAAAAAAACAATGATCCATAAAATGTGACGATTAAAAAAGGTTCAGAAATGAATTTTTTAAATAATGTTATCATGCATTATTGTAGCATAATACATTCAGAGAATGCCTGAAGGTTCAGGTTAAGTTTGAAGAATCAAAGCTGTTGAAGTTTTTGTATGAAATAATTTGCGACTGAAGAGCAGACCCTGACTCTGTTACTGGGACTATATGGCCTACAAACAGCTTTCAGATTAGACTGAAAGACTGATCATTTGGTGCTTCACAGAGATGCGTCCCAAAGCCCAACATGATTTCTAATTTCTTTGTAACATTTCTGTGCTTTTCTTTAGGAAAAACCAATGATTTACCCAGCAGTCCCAGCAGAGCAAAGACGACCAATTCGAGTCCTTTCTTTGTTTGATGGCATTGCAACAGGTGAGGACGGCCTCCTCTCTCTTACATCACACTTCTTTTTTAAAAAAGGGTTTAGGTTACTTTTCTGAGTAGTACGAGTGATAGGTGACACTCCCAACCTCTAATAGTCCTCAGAAACGTTGAGTTCAAAGTCCTCAGAGGTTCTCTTTGGAGAAGGCCAGTGTCGGCTCCTGTAAGGCAGGAAATGCCACAGCTCAGGGTTGTTGAGCTTCACAGCAGAAAAGACAGACAGACTGCTTAGACGTCTCTCTCGTGGTCTGGATTACACCAGTGACATCATGTTTGTGGTCACAGCAGTTTCTCCCCATTAGACATGGAGACTCTCATACCAGCTTACTGAAGTTAGAAATGTCCCTTTTATTCTGTAGCATATGAGATATTGTTCCTTGGAAAAAAGGAAGACAAAAAAGACCAACGTTTTGTTCTCTCACCGGTCAAACATCCATGTGTGTCAAATCTAAATTCTTACCCTACCCCTCCAACTGAAGGGGCATTTGAAGGGATAGGGGCATCTTGACATAGTTTTTTTAAGGGTAGAGTGAAGGGACTTTGAGTTCTGTATCCCTCCTGCTTCGCGCTTTGCTTTGGATAAGAAACATGTATTTCTCCTCGTGGGTGTGCCCTGAAGCACAGTTTACATTTAAATGTAAGTAGTGACTTGTTGTTTTAGCGTGACTTTTTAAAGTTATAAAACCAATGTCATGTATTTTCCGAGTGCTGGCAGCTACGTGCTGAAGTAGAGGACCGGTGAATATTAATAATGTCATCGAGGGGTAATTCCTGTCCGAATTCAAACATTTTTCCATAACTCTCCCTTTGGAGGGCAAAAATGTTGGCATATGGAGAAGTTGTAGGGGTAGGGGAAGAATTCAGATAGGGCCATGAAGTGGATCCGTGGAGAATACTCTGGCATTTTGATGGCATCAATGACATTTTCAAGCAGTTCAAGTTGGTACTCACAGGTCAGGATGTTCTGACTTATTGCTAACTCTCTAGATCAGGGGTCTCCAACCCTGTTCCTCGAGGGCTACCGCCCTGCTTGTTTTCCAGCTAACCCTGCTTCAGTAATTGCTGCTCACCTGGATCAGGTGTGTTCAGTCAATCAGAAACTGCACTGATTCAATCCAGCTAATCAGCATCTACTGAAGCAAAGTTGACTGCAAAACAAGCAGGACGGTAGCCCTCGAGAAACAGGGTTGGAGACCCCTGATCTAGATCATGGTAGGAAAAGCCAACTGGGCAAATAGTTGGACATCCCTCCATTTTCATGGTGCAAATTTATACACCACAAAGAGACCCCTTCCCCCCTCAGGCTGTTACCCAGAGATTCTGCACACATTCTTTGCAGTCATCTTTTACAGATGCAACCATCTCTTCTTCTCCATCGTCTTGCTCCCTTCAGGGCATTGGCGTCTGCCTCCATCCAGTCTTCTCCTCTGCATTCTCCTCACTCACACAAACACCCTCCTGTCCTCCTTCTCTACATCCATGAATCTCCTCTTTGGTTTTTTCTGGTAACTCCAACCTCCTCATCCTTTTACCAACATCTTCACCTGCATGTCTCTCTAGAACATCTACCATGATCTGTTCCTTTGCCACATTTACCTTCCCTTTGTGCTGCTACCTCTCCTTGTACTTCTATCTTCTTTCCTCTCAGTGTCCCACTTCTTCTAATCAAACTTTTCCCCTCCTAACTCACTCCTGAACTTCTTATTTCCACCAGTCTTCTTGTCTGCTTTCTTTCTTTCAGATGATACACCAAGACTCACTGGTCATGTTTGCTGTAGTTGTCCAGTCATCTGGAAAAACCTCCTAATTTCCCAGAACCTGTTTCTTCTTCTCTCCTCTTCATCTTTCTCACCAGCAGTCTTCCTCACACCACCATGCTATGCCATCTTTCTACACTCTTTCCAGCTACAGCTTTGCAGTTACTGATTACTGATTACGTCTGTCCTCCCTCCACTCTTAGGTGTCTCCCTTTGTTCATCTCTTTTCTGGAAAAATGTCTTCACCACTGACATTTCCAGTCTTTCAGCAAAGTCCACTACTATCTGAACACCAACTTTCTCCATCACTTCTTCCTGTTGTCTGTTTCTTTCACTTACATATAAAGTCTGTTCCACTCACTTTTGTCTCTCTAGGGAGACCCTGGATCTCCTCATCCATTTTACAGAATAATTTCTCCTCCAGCTCACACCCTACCTGGCGGTCATAACCACTGACAACATTCACCATCAGACCTTCAACTTCCAGCTTTAAACTCATTCTATCTGACCCTCTCTTCACCTCCAGAACATTCTTATCAAACTCCTCCTTCGTGATTTCTCCCCTTTCTCTCCTCCTTTCATCCATTCCATAAAACATCTTGAAGCTGTTCCAATCTATCTTGAACACATTGAAGATCCACATTTTCTTCTTTCTACCATGTCAAACAAATTTCTAGTTTTCCCTGTTAAAGTCCCTACTTTCAAAGTTCCTACTCTAAGCCCTTCAATCGTATCTTCCTTTTTCTTTCTCTGTGCACAAACACTTCTTCCTCCTCTCTTCCTTCCACTCAACAGTAGTCCAATGTCCACCTGCAGCCCGTGGGTCCTCAGTGTTAACACAAGGTTATAAATTCACAGGAGTTTTCCCAAAAAGTCAATGTTTTTGTGCACATGCACACAAAAGAGACTGCTAATTCTAAAATAGAAAAGAACCATAAACTCTTGAGGGTTGGCACTGAAAGAAGCCATTTGTTTGGGGAGCTACAGAATCCGTGTATCACTTGTTTATTTGTTTTTCAAATAAAAATCAAACATGAAAAAGCAAAAGTGACTGGTTTTCTCTCCTTGAGTTTTGGATTTTGTGTCATCTTGGTGTTTCACTGGATTTTTGAACATTATTGTCATGGTGGTGTTGGTGATTGGGTAAACAGAGAAGCCTGTGGGGATATCTACTATGTTCTCGTTTACTTCCGTACATTTCTACCGTACAAGAGATGAATAGAGAAAACGGACAGACGAATGTGATCCTGTAAAGTTTATTTTATATGATGTTACATTTGTGTGTTTTTGCCCTTAGGCTACCTGGTTCTGAGGGACCTGGGTTTTAAGGTGGATCAGTATGTGGCATCAGAGGTGTGCCAAGACTCCATCTCGGTTGGTGTTGTCAGACATGAAGGGAAAATTCAATATGTCCATGATGTCAGGAACATCACCAAGAAAAATGTGAGGAGCTCTTTTATTTGGATAAATTTCATTGTAATCTGATCTCATCATCTCTATCATTAGTGCAATCAAAGAATGTTTGTTCCTTTCTAAGTGTTGTTTAGGTCAACCTTTTTTAACCCTTTTTTTGTTTGGAAGTTTTAGTTATGTAACAGGAACTGAAGATTTTGTTCATTCAGTGAGCTTGTTTCCATTTCTGCAAGTATAAGAATGAAAAGTAGAGGAGCAGTGGTCAGAATAGTGGAGATATAACCTGAAAAGAAGCTTCTGAAAATGTTCTTCTGTTTTTCTCCAAACAAGTTTTACTCAGCATCATTGTTATGTCTCAGACTCCAGTCCTCAAATCTGTAAAAGCAAAGACAGGAGTGTTCAAAAAGGCTGTCAGGGCAGAGGTAGTTTGGGGAAAAGCAGGTCTGGAGTTTGAAACCCTCATGGATGTTTCAGCCCCAGTCAAACATCAGCTGTCGGCCTGTTGTCTCCCTCAGATTCTGGAATGGGGTCCATTTGACCTGGTGATTGGAGGAAGTCCATGCAATGATCTCTCAATTGTCAATCCTGCAAGAAAGGGCCTTTATGGTGGGCACTTAACAAATATACTCTTTCTTTAAATGATTACTTTTTCAGCTTTATGAAAAGAAAGGCCGTCTGTTCTGTAGATAGTGGCCTAACTGCACTGTTTGGTTCATGCAGAAGGTACAGGAAGGTTGTTCTTTGAGTTTTACCGCCTGCTGAGTGAGGCCAAGCCAAAGGACGGGGAGGACAGGCCCTTCTTCTGGATGTTTGAGAATGTGGTTGCAATGGGTGTCAACGACAAGAGAGACATCTCACGGTTCCTGGAGGTAAGACGGAAAACAGAACAGCATTTGTGTCCAAAAAGTTATTTGAAATTTGGCCCATTTCCTCTTTTTTGTCATGATTTTGTTTTCTGTAATTGAAAGTGTTTGTTGTGTTTTCTTTTCCTTTTTTCCCCTGCAGTGCAACCCTGTTATGATTGATGCGATTGAGGTTTCTGCCGCCCACCGGGCTCGATACTTCTGGGGTAATCTTCCTGGAATGAACAGGTAGCTCAAACTTCAGAGAAAATGTTTTTTTGGAGTAAATAGATGCTTGTCTGAGATTCTTATTGTTATTTTTTCCTATTTTTTGAACAAGACCTTTTTCTTTTAATGCATTTACAGTTGTCACTGAGCAAATGCTTTTAGTTAAAACAAATTACAAATGAAAAGCATACCATTATGAAAATGAAGTTGAGATCAAGACATCATATGACCTACTAAACAAATGGCATGCACTGATTCATGTGCACTGATGCATGTTCACTGACCATTGACTGTACATGAGAACTGGAGCAAGTTAGTGTGACGTCACCCATTAAAAATGGTTTGCTTCTTGACTCTACCCTCCCTCCCCTGTAGTCATCCTCTAACTTTTGTAATCCACCCTTTTCCCCTGTCTTTTGTGCCCCCCGACATCTCTCTCTCTGTCTCTTCGTCCCCCTTTTTTTTGTCCGGTTCAACAAGAAGGATACAAACATAATTAATATAAATAGTAAAAAAAAGAAAAAGGTTTACGCTGGCTCCAATGAAATTAAGTAAATTCAGTGGCCATTTTTTGAGGTTATGGACGTCGCCATGTTGAAGCCAGACGATGTCAGTAAGCAGTGATTAGTCAAGTCTGTGGGAGTCAATGTTTCTATGGCAACCACTCTACCAAACCAGGAGTGAGCTCGTTGGAAGACCCCAACACTTGAAAGTGAGCTTTGGAGAATCTGTCAATCAAATGTTCAATGTGAGACTACTTTTATTAAGGCATTCGATTGACCAGTTTGTAATTTTAAAAGCTTGAACTTTAATTTGATGCCTAGTTGTCCAATGCTTGACATGTTTTTTATTGATGTAAACCTCTGGTAATTGTGTTACATATGTGTTATTTTTGCATGATTGCTTGAAATAAACCCTTTCAAATCAAATCAAACTACAGAAAAAAAATATTATGAATTAAATGAGGATTATCAAGAACATGTAAAAAAAAAACTATCAGAGCAAGAATGGGTATATTTCTCTATAGAAGTCTGTGGGATTTTGGCTTCTTGGAGCCAGCAGGTATACCAGTCGGGAGGAGTCACTCAGTCCAGTTCTCATATACAATCAATGGTTTTACCAGAGAAAGATTGATTAAATTTAATTGAACATTCCTATGGACTTCAACTTTTTATTATTTTGCAAAAGTTAAGTGTTTATATTGGATAGTATATTCCTAGAAAAATGAAATGATTTATCATGTTTCAAGTTGAGAGTTTATCTTTTGTACGAAACATCTTCTATGATTTACACAGTTTTAGTAAGTGTGTTTTTCTGACAAACATGATCAGTGCATCTTTTGTTTTGTGCTGTCACATCAGACGTTGAGTAAAGTGTCCCAGGTTCTGCTTTCTGGAAACTGGAGCAGATTGCTTGGAATCTGAGATTTCTTTTTCTCCTTTTTAACCTGAAAGTCTTTATATTCTTGTGTGGCCTTTGTGATGGTTGAGACTGAACCAGAAATAATTAAGACTGGAAAGAAAAATATTTTTTTGCTTGGGGCTGTGGCTTAAACTTCTTTTCTTTTCTTTCGTTTTGCACCATGAGTTTTCTTATATATATATGTATAACATCTTTGTGTTACACTTTGCAGACCTCTGTGTGCCTCTGGGATGGATAAGCTGGAGCTGCAGGACTGTCTGGAGCATGGCAGAGTTGCTAAGGTCAGCTATGTTTGCAGTGAAGACGAAAGGACAACTTTTGGTTTATTGGAACAGGGGTTTGACATTGCATGCTGTCTCACAGTTTGGAAAGGTGCGTACCATCACCACCCGCTCCAACTCTATCAAACAGGGGAAAGACCAGCACTTCCCAGTACTGATGAATGGGAAGGAGGACATTCTGTGGTGCACAGAGCTGGAGAGGTGAGCTGGATCTAGATAGTATTCACAGCTCTTCACTTCTTCCACATTTTACAGTATAATTCTGAAATAAATCAAAGTCATTCATGTCATCAACATTCTACCAAAACACCCCATAAAGACACAATGAAAAAAGGTTTTCTTAAAACATTAACACGTTTGATCAAAATAAAAAAAACAGAGACATGAATTGTACAGGAGTATTCACAGACTTTGCCATGAAGCTCTATATCAGGGGTTCAAACTCAAGTCCTCCAGGGCCGGCCTCCTGCTGGTTTTCCAGAAATCTTACTGAACTTGCTGCTGATTGCCTGGATCCTTCCAGAAGGACAACCATCTCTGCAGCACTACATCTACCAGGCCTGTATGGTAGAGCGGCCAGACGGAAACCCCTTCTTACTAAAAAGCACATGGAAGCCCGTCTGGAGTTTGTCAAAAAGCACCTGAATGACTCTCAGACCACGAAAAACCAAAGTCTGTGGTCTGACCAGACCAGAATAGAACTTTATGGAGTGAATGGCAGGCGTTATGTTTGGAGAAAACCAGGAACCGCTCATCACCAGACCAATACCATCCCTACAGTGAAGCATGGTGGTGGCAGCATCATGCTGGGCAGCAGGAACTGGAAGACTCATCAGGATAGAGGGAAAGCTGACTGCAACAATGTAGAGAGACATCCTGATGAAAATCTGCTCCAGAGCGTTCCTGACCTCAGACTGGAGCGACGGTTCATCTTTCAGCAGGACAATGATCCAAAGCACATCGCCAAGATATGGAAGGAGCGGCTTCAGAGCAACTCTGTCCATGTCCTTGAGTGACCCAGTCAGAACCAGACCTGAATCCAACTGAGCATCTATGGGGAGATCTGAAAATGGCCGTGCATCCACGCTTTCATCCAACCTGATGGAGTTTGAGCGCTACTGCAAAGAGGAATGGACCAAACTGTCCAAAGAAGGTGTGCCGAGCTTGTGGCGTCATATTCAAAACCACCTGAGGCTGTAAATGCTGCCAAAGGTTCAGCAACTAAGTATTGAGCAAAGGCTGTGAATACTTCTGTACATGTGACTTCTCAGGTTTTTTACTTTTAATAAATTTGGAGGAAGTTAAAAAAAACTTTTCATAATGTCTTTCTGGGGTGTGTGTGTAGAATGTTGAGGATATGAATGAACTTGATCCATTCCCACACACGCACGGGGAGAACCCAGATTTGATCCAGGGCTTTCCCACCATGAGGCAAGAGTCCTAACCACTACACCACCACCCCAGTGCTAAAATGTGTTTTACTACATAAAGAAAAAGGTTAACGTCTGAATGTTTCTTCCATATGAACCTCTTCACTCAGCCATGTGTTTGTTCTGGAGATGTTTCAGTGTGAAGGCTGGTGGTAACGTTGAGGACATCCCTTTACTTTTGCAGGATTTTTGGTTTTCCTGTCCACTACACCGATGTGTCCAACATGGGCCGTGGTGCCAGACAGAGACTCCTGGGCCGGTCCTGGAGCGTCCCCGTCATCAGGCACTTGTTTGCCCCCCTCAAAGACTACTTTGCCTGTGAATAGCCTCCCTCTCCTCTGACGGCTCCACCAGCTGTCAGCCTGTCACCCTCAAACCACGATGAAGGGAGGTGATGATGGAGGTTGCTCTTGTTTTGCTTTCATCTGCAGCTCTGCACGGCAACAGCACAACCATCACTGCTGTTCCTCTCAGCACAAAGGTCCTCCTGTAACCGATCACATGACGCAGAGCTGCAGACAGCTGGTCAGGAGGAGGTGCAGTTCTGTTTAGGTTTTGTTTCTCCCACTTTAAAGGCTTCATCTTAGATCAGATAAAACTTAAAAGTGTGAATGTGGCTGCTTACCCTGCAGGCAGATTCACATCACAACCACCAAAGGATTTTCCTTTTTTCTTTATTAGAGGTTGCAGGTTGCTAACCATAAAAGGGCAGTCCATGCTGTGTTTTTAGATTGAAATGGTGAAGTTAAATTTAAGGATTAAGTTTTTTAAATCGTGGCTTAAAAAACGCTAACTTGTGTGAGTTAAAGCCCTAAAAGTTAACTTTAGTTGTCTAGCTCAGAGCTAATATTTTGTTTTAAGGTTATACTTTCATGCAAGAGTTAAGACTTTATTGAAAAAGAGAGAAAAGTAAGTGGTGTTAGTTTGGAGAAGCAAGAGTGACATGTTCAGACAGGTGAGGAGGACAGTGCAGGCAAATCCCACGTTTCCACTGCTTATTTTCACTGATGGCTGTCGTGTTGCCTTCACTGTCTGTTGGAAATGTGAACAGCTGAGACGGGCTCGCCTCAGTTTGGTTCACATCTTTGGTTTCTAGTGAGGAGCCTCTGTCTGTCTCCTGCCAGAAGACTTGAATGAGGATGGCTGTCACCAAGTCTGTACCTGGACATTATCTCAGCTACAGTGGGAAATTCTCCTTGTCGCCAAGCAAAGGCTACAATCCAGCTGTTTAACACAAAGTGCACAAATCTGTAGAATCTTTTCAGATCCTCTGTCACTAAGGCTGACTTCCTTCAGTGTTTGGTTAAGTCAGTATTTTCCTCCAGCTTTTAGAACATTTTATGGGGTTAATTTATAGGATATATTAGCATATAAACCATATAAACCTTTTACCATTGTAATGTAGATTGTTCTGAGTAGTTTCCAGGATTATTGTGTCTGTTTGTAATTTTATTTAGTTTTTAGCCTTGCATAAAAAGGATGTAAGTTTTTTTAACAATAACTTTTTGTACTTTTATAAGAGACACATTCAAAGAATTTTGATGTTCTTTTTTATGTACCAGTCTGTAGAACATTTTTCAAATGTACATGTTTTTATATTTAGTTAAAGAACAGCTTTGAAACATTCGTTTGTCTGCTTACGCTGACTTCTATATAGTTTTACTCAATAAAAAGAAGTCTGGCTTTATAAACAACAACTGTGTTGCATAAATGTGTGGAGTTTTTTTTTTTTTAACATGTTCTTGTGGCATTTTCCTGATGATGGAGGACATAGATAAAGAAAATAAGCTGAAAATAGCATTTTTTAATATTTCTTTATTCAAATCGTTTGAATCTGGACTGGAAACTGGAAAAAAGCATATTTGTGACATAGAAAATACGCTCCCTGCTCCGAGCTCTCAGCAACAGGGAGTAGAAGGGAAGCAGGGATAGGGTTCTGCCCACAATTTTGAGGTACATTTCTAAAGAACACCTGCCACTCTGCAGAAACTATGTCCTAGGAAACAACCCAGGTTTCATTTGTGGGCTGAAAATGACATAATCATAATGAAAAGACAACTGGGAATGCTTTTACAATAGATAAAAATGTAGTTTGAATGGAACATTTGAAATGTTAAATGTTTTGGATCAGTAATGCAAACCCTGAAGGTCACAGTGCACTGCACCGAGCATGCAGGACAGAAATACTGTGATTCTTTCTGCGTTTTCTGTCACTTAGACTTGATTTATTGTTATTTATCATCATAGCTGCTGTTGTTTTGGGCTGTTCATGTACTGACATTGGATGGAAGATCACCCTAAACATTGAAATACCACTCACCTTTTAGAAAAAAATAAAATCCCAAACGTCACATCCTTCAATTATTACATGACATAAACTAACCTGCATTTCCTGTGTTTGTGTCTCATTAATGTCGGATTAAACCTCTGGATAAAAATCAGAGGGAAGTTACTAGAAAGCAGAATGTCTGGATGCTGTCAATGACATTTTGACTCACAAACACAGGACAAAGACTTTGCTGTTAAAGTACAGATATATATATTTTTTAAATGTATAGTGTCATGGCTCGAGCTACAAAAAAAATACTTTTAAGTCAGTTTATTCAACCAAAAACATAATGAATAATCCAGCAGGGAGAAGCAGCCAAGAGCATGCTTATATAGAGAGGGAAATGATGATGAGGAGCTGGTGTGCAAGGAGGCAGCCCCAGGAAGAGAGATTACCACGCCCCCTGCCACACACTGCTGTGTAGAAACAAAACAAAAGGACAAAATCAGCACAAAACAACCACCAGGAAAGAAATAAGAAACCAAACCATAACACAGACAGGCAGAGAGGAGCAAAGCTCAGCTAAGAGTCCACAAAGCTAATCAGAGGCAGAATCCATGCAAAGGTCAGGGCAGAGTCAGGTACACAGGCGAACCGAACCGAACAGAACCACTCAGCATGCAGACTGGATGGCACAAACATCACTTTGCAGTGAGCGTGGCTCTAAGCAGGGCTTAGGTGTCCTGTGGCTGATGAGAGTCAGGTGGGAGGCGTCAGACACTGTGTGCTGGGGCTGATGGGAGATGAAGTGTCAGTATTCAGGAGATGGCTCCCGCCGGTGACCAGAAGTGGAGACCAAGCTCAAACTACCCACACTTTATCTGTGTTACTTGATAAATAATCAGCACTTGAATTGAAAAGGTTTTTTAAATAACTTTAAATAGATGTCAAGAACCGGATTGTGGCAACTTTGTTAAAAAAAATAGGCAAATCATAATCGGGGTGGAATTATAAACGTTTGCTTCTTCTCCCTTTCAAGCAATTAATCAAACTGTATTTGTCAGTGATTATATTGAATTGATCTGATGTGTCATATGTGAATACTGTATGTAAAGCAGCAGTTTCTCAGACTAATGGATTCACAACAGGTTTATAATACAACACATCAACAGGAAACGTGGGAGAGTCAATGCATGGATGCAGACTTTTGTTCTTCCGGGTAATTTTCTAACACTAGTGATATAAGGTCTTTACTTTGAACAGAACTCTCACTCATCTACTGATTTCTTCTTCCTGCATGCCCCCCCCATCTCCAGGTCGTCTAGTGCGCATGTGCACGTGTCATGTACTGCGTCGCAAGTGGCCGCGGGCCGCGTCGGTTTACGTTTGTCAAAGTCCAACAAAATGTCACCAATCTATAGAGGCTTCTAGCTCCTGGAGCCTCTAGGAGACGTGCACCCAAATAGTTGGAACATGTGCTAAGACGTAAACCTAGTTTTAGTACGATGCTATAACTATGACTTCGATTTGGTTTGAGAAAGCTATCATTTGTGTTACTACGTTATTACGCGTCTTAATTTTTAGTGTCTGAGCTGAACTTTTGTTATAAAGAATACTTTCTAATTTCCGCTGACTGCTAGCCAAAAGCGCTAACATTTACAAGAGAAGAAGCTGCTAGCTGTCGCTCAGCTGGCAGAGTTCGCTAAACTGGCTTACATGAGTGACTGTAGTCATGGTTTGGAGGAATTATTCTAAAGACTTTTACAGCCGAACACGAACATGTACCCGCGCTCATCTATTCGGATGTAAAGCGGGATATGCTAGCAGACATGCGATTCTGAATGGAGGCAGGAAGCGCGGGGCCGGCGGGATCGTGGGGGTGGGAGTCGGGTGTTGGGTCTGTTGTTTGGACGTTTTCAAGGCACACGGAGGAGGACGGCGGGGTGAGTACACCACGATGCCTTTACAGCTTTGTCTAGACTTCGGGAATATTCGCCGTGAGACCAGCTTTCTCTTGATTTTGACTCTCTCCGGTTCATCGCGGCATTTCAGGATCCGTGTGGCGGCGAAAATCTGTCACTGAAGCACGAGGGTTTCTCACTCACGTTTTTTTGGTGTTGTTTTGTGTCTCTGTTTAAAATTAGATCCTCTGAAGACACAAAGTAATGGAAACAAAACAGCCAGCTTCTTTTGAAATTATAGACAACTGTAGACAACACTTTTCAGAACTTTATTTATTTATTTTTTTTTGCCTGTTTGGTTTTAATTCGCGAATAGTTTTTGTTCTTTCAGCGGTAATACACGTTTATGAAGACGAATTGCGGGGAACGGGTCAAAGGTTACAGTCGTCATTCGCTCGTACGGTCGCGTTGCCTTACGCATCGCTCTCGGCGCCATTTTACATTCATTGACCTTTTTTCTAGCATTTCTCTTTAAACCAGCGTCTGACTAGTTTGTTGGTTGGTAACCAACCAATGATTGCAAAGCAGGAAGTCACGTGTTTTCACCTGAGCGGTCTGAACATTACATGGTCTAAAACGTTAGCATCTCGGGCTTTGTAAAGTTTTTAATTTAAACCCACATCTTAAGTGTGATTGTGTCTAAATGTCCTCACTGCTCCCAACTTAATGCACTAAATTAGGCGTTTGCCCCGAAATTTCCCAGAAGTCTCAGCGAAAAACCAATGTGCATTGACAGGATTGGCAAATATAGACCACAATGCATTGCGTTTAAACGAATTGTTTTTCGAAAAAAATGTCGTTTAAACACACACACATACACAGACATGTTTTCGTCATCATAAAACAATTTATGAATAAATAGTGTCTGTAAAAAATTCACGTGTATTGGGGTTTTACTTCGGCAAATGGGTGACGTCATATTTGCCGTAACGAGTTTGTGTCCAAATTGGATTTAACCCCAGTGCACTGGATAGTCCCGCGCGCACCCTGCAGTCATTTGTGGGTTTGTAGTGAGGAATCTCGAACACAAGACGAAGTCGGAATCGCCGTCTTCAGTTAGGTAGCAGTGGTCACGTGACCGTGGTGAGCGATAGACGGAAGCGGGTAAACTGATACTTTCTGCAGTTTTCACATCAAATTCACATCACCGAACTATTTAGGTATTCATTTATTTTTTGATTGATGAAAGATGCCTTTTTCACAGCCTGTTTTTTCAATGTTCTCCCACACATACAGCACATTATAAGAACACAAGCTTTTTTCTGTCAACTATAGAGAACGGAGGTCAGCAAAATCCTGCTCGTTGCCCAGAAACACATTAGGAATATTTTGATTAAAATAACGAGTAATTAAATTTTAAAAATCACTGTCACCTGTCCCTGAACTTTCGCAGTGTCTTCTGATGAACAACAGGGGGTGCAGGGAGCTGTGATGCATCCTGTTTATTTTTGAGGCTGTGTTCCACCTCTTTAAAAGTATCAGGGTGCCTTATTTTTAAATGCCTACAGCATTAAGATAGCATCTGAAATATCATTTTATGGAAAGTAACCTTGCAGTGTACAGCTTTACAGAATTGAGTTGATTTATTTGGAAAAACTACCTTAAAAATGTAAAAATCGCAAATTCCACTGTTCAGTAGGGTGGACAAATTTTTGTTTTCTGGTTGGTTGCTGACGAGAGATCTGCACTGTCTGGCCTAAAAATATTAAATAGTCAAAACTCATGAAATTCTACAAACTAGCTTTAACTGCAGTTAAGGTAATCTAATTCTAAAGGTTCTCTAATATCAACAAAAAGTTTTAAGAGGGCTTTCCAAGCTATCAAATTAAATCTAGTACTTCAGTTTTTCTGTTTTCACATTTCAAGTCTCACTCCAGCTATATTTTTATCTGTTGCAAAAATAATTCCCAGTGGCCTTTTAAGTATGATTATGCAATTTTTAGCTGAAATTCCAAAAGCCTGTGTTGGCTTTTTTAGACATATTTTCTGCAGAGCGGCAGAACTTTCCCTCTGAGTTATGGGTGGGACTGTTGGCAGGGAAGCAAACCTACATTGATATATTTAGTCAGTTTAGCCCCTCACAACTCAAAGCTAACATTAGCGGTGCCAGCAAAAAAACCAGCGCGCAATATCGAACTAAGCAGCCATACAGTTTTGAGCTAGATACCAGCTCGGACAAGGAAAATAAAGATGTTGATGGATCTGTTTGTCAGCAAGTGGAGACATCAGTGGAGCAGGGAGACTTTGGCTCACCAATGCCAGTTGCTGCATCACAAACCTGACCTTTTTCAAACCGTGGGTTTTCATCTGCTCCCGATCCATGATTAATAAAACTACACCCAAATACACCGTTTTAATCTTAAATTACTTTATATATATGTGTTCTCCATTGGGAGAAAAATGCTACAAGAACACACAAACAAAATTTTTATTGGAGTGGGTCTTTAAAACAAAAACGGCAAACAGCCTCATTTCAGACCTGTTTTGACCCTCCTATCAAAATCATGTGTGTAGCACTATTTTGTTATCACTGTACCAGAATGTTTGAAGCAGTTAATGTTTGAAGTACATGTTTTTTTTTAAATAGGCAAATAATTAAAACATTGATTTTCATTTGATTTAATAAAAAGCAGGCAACTAACAATAGTGTAACAAAAATGTAACATTTTCTTGAAATGGAAAAACTAAGTGATGCCATTATTGAAATATAATATATGAAATATGACGATCTAAATAATGTTAAGATTTATATGAAAAAAATAACAAACAACATTTTTTTTTTTTTTTTTTCATTTTTATATAACTTGTTGAAACATGCATGGAACATGCAAAACAAATGCCAAGTAAATTTCTTCTGTAAAAGAAGCAAAATTTATAGATGAAAAATGAACCAGAAAAAAACACATAAAAACAGCAAATATAATAACAATCATTGTTCTAGATTGTTCTCTTTAGAAAAGGCTCCAACACGCCTTAGGCTCCTCTTTTCTGGACTTGGGGTTTCACAGCTTAACTTTTAAAGTCAACAACAAAACACGTACCCACAGATGATATGTGCTGCCTGTACTTATGATGAGTTCCTTTTGTTGCACAAAATGCAAATGTCTGTCTGATGTTCAGCATTACAACCTAAATGATTATCAGTAGAAAAAGTAAAAGAACTAAAGTAAAATCCTTTATAATGATAAATTAATCTGAATGATGTTGATTTCAATGAACGCAATCATTTATATAAAAATAAATCTTGTTTATTTTTCATCAGTGATTCACTATTTGCAGAAAGAGGTACAAAATACACAGATTTTCTTCATTTAGCTCTAGCTGTTTCTGATCAGCACTTCAAAATACAAGAACTGTCAGCACACTGTTTCCCACAATGCATTGTTTTGTAGTCATTGAGCTGCACTCCCTTAAGGAGGCACTTTGCACCCACCCCTTTCTCGTGATATTTTTATGATGGCTGACGTATGATGTTGGAGAAAGAAACTAACTAGCATACTCCGCACACCAGTCAATCTGCGCAGGTCTGCGTCCGCCTAGGTCATCTCAAACACTGTAGTGATGGTCACAGACAGAGTAGGCCTGCTGTCACATCTGGCAGCACAAGGAATTATGGGGTACGATTACTTTTGTTTGTCTGGGTGGATTGGGGTGTGAATGTGTGTTTTTGTCTATGTTGTGTTGTCTGGTTGTTTAACTCTGGCCCTTAGTTATTTATGTTATGTATGTTATTATTCCTCTCTGCATCATGAGTGAGAGGATGATGACCACCTTGTGGTCGTTGAGCGTATCTCAAGATACAGCAAATGCACATGCCAATTGATGGCCCTCTTGGCAGAGCCAATGTCAGACTCCTGTGCGAGTGGGTGCAGAATAACCTATCTTGATAATTAGTTATTGTTTGTATTAGGAGTACTTCTTGCTTAGGGAAGTAGTGGTACTCTGAAGTAGGGCTGGGGGAAATTAACACTCGCCAGTCGCAAGCATTTTTGTCTTTGGCAAGTATAAGTTAAAGGGTTTGTCACCACAGGGAGAGTAAATGTTTGTGTAAACTTAGTCATGTTTTTTAGCTCTTCTTCTGGTGAATTTCTTTTGTCCTCTTCTCCTCTATTGTCTGCACGCGAGGTAAACAAAACACACACAACACAAAAACCCACTCTGCGTTCACTTCACCTGTGCAGCGTTTAGTTTGGCTGATGAAACAGCGGAAGATGTGGTGATTTCTAACAGGATCCAGTCAGAACTGGAGGATAAAGCTGCTTCACTTAAAGCAGCAACAGACAGATTCAAAAAATGTGTTTGGAGACAGCGCTGTTGATGGACAATAATGCTTTGATGCTAGCTAGCTGTTCTCTGTGTCTTATGTGATCACGGACCGCTTTAAAGTCGGACAGTATTTTCACGTACCGGTCTGTAAGACACGGCGGATAAATACAACAAGATGAATTCATAGAACATTCATAAAAACTGTATTTGAATTGTATATACTGTATTGAATCCACTGTTTTAGCAGCGTCTGTGTAGCATTACAGAGTCTGTTACACTGAAAACTGTGACCTGTCAGATGTTGTGCTCAATCCTCCTTAAAGCTGCAGCTTTAATGTCAGTAATGATATATAATGACAATAACCTAAAACATTTGACTGTTTTCATGCGTTTTTTGTTCTGATTTGTAATAAAATGTGATCACCTGAAGGCAGAATTAGGAAATCTCTACTAAATCTATCCTTGTTTTCTCAGCATGTTTGAGTTTACAGTTAAATGACAGTAAAGACGGACGTGTTCATACCATTTAGAAATTAATTTGATGCTATTTCATTTCCAAAAAAAAACAAAACTGAAACATTTCTCCAAAGTAAAACGACTAATGTATTTCTGTGTAAAATAGTGTTAGAATTTGGCTGATAAATTATATGTTTAGCCGGTAGATTTTTTTAATCAACCAGCCAACTTGTCCAGTGTTTCAAAAATAAAATTTGGGCCCCTGTCTAGAGGTATTCTAGTTATTTAAAATTCTAGAAGAAAGATAGAGTAACGTGCACTACAAATTGTGCAGAAGTCATGTTCCTTCTAAATCTGGAAATACTACCAACCTTTTTATCACCTGAAGCAGTGCCACCAAGCATGTTCAATCTCAGACTGAAATAAACCAGAATTCTCCAGAAAAACAACAAAGTTCAGACCTTCACAGCAGCAACAGTCTAAACTACCAGAAGAAATTCAGAGAATTTGCTTTTAGTTCCTAAATTAATCACAGGATGTTGGCAAAAATGTTTGTTAATTTGATGTTTGTTCTGGAAAACTTGAAAACATTAAAATTTATTTGTAGAATGAATGCTTTATTGTTAAATGGAACTGATCCAGCAGTTGAGTGTTCTGTTTTATTCATGAGTTTCCTTTCACTGCTACGTTGATGATAGCCAGATTTATCTACCAATAAAGAAAGGCTGCTCCGTTACACAGCTATGGTCTTGTCTACAAGACATCAAAGACTGGATGGCCCTAAGCTTTTGAAGTTTTAATGATAAAAAAACGGAAGTGATGGTATTTGGTCTGAGCAGGTCCTGTGACCCCTCCTCAGTGGACTTGGGTCCCTTAGCTCCACATCTTAAGCGGTGTGTCTAACCCGGGTTTTAATGTGGACAGTGATTTTAAACTTGACTGTCAAATCAGCTCAGTTGTAAAATCAGCTTCTTTTATTTGAGGCAGTTGGTGAAGGTGAAACCATTTGTACCAAAACATCATTTTGAGACAGTAATCTATGCTTTCATTACATCTCTCCTGGATTACTGTAACTCTCTTTATTTTGGAGTTAGCCCGTCATCCCTCTCACATCTCCAATTGGTCCAGAATGCTGCTGCTCAGGTTCTGGTCAGAGTGCAAAGGAGGGACCACATCACCTCCATCCTGGCTACCCTTCACTGGCTGCCTGTGAATTTTAGAGTTCATTTTAATATTTTTATTTGACTTGAAATCCTTAAACATTGTGCACCTCTCTGAGCTTCTCCATCCTGACACCCCAACCCAGTGCCTCAGGTCAGCTGATCAGCTTCTCCTGGAGGTACAGAGGTCCAAGAAGGGAACGAGCGTTCTCAGTTTGTGCTCCCAAGCTGTGGAACGTGTTACCACTGGGCATTCAGCTTCTTAAAACCCATTTTTATCCTAAGGTTTTTGACACTGCACGAGACTCTGCTCTGCTGGTGTGTTTTTCCTGTTTTATTGTTTACCTTGTTTTTATTTGGTGTTTTTATGTCATCTATTTATATTTTTATCTTTTAACTGCTTTAACATTTTAGCTGTTGTTTTGTTTATTGAGCTTTTAGTGTATGGCGCCTTGTGTGACAGGTCATTTTAAGGTGCCATATAAAACTTTTTTCAACTTTTTCAACTTTTTTCTTCTGAAACTTGAAAGCTTTTACTTTAATTTTCAGTTTAGTTTGTAATATTCATTCCTTGTTTTAGTTTTCTGGAAAAAAAACGATTGCATCATGTTCCTTCAGTGGACCCGTTATGTTTAAATATGATAGGAAATAAATATTTAAAACTAAACAAACTTCTGATGATTACACATTTCTCTTATGAGCCACAGAGCGTTCACATTTGACAGAAATAGTTATTTAGTTTATATTGTGATATACATTGTTATCGCCTGATATGAAAAAAATACATTCGTGATATAAAAACTTCGCCCAGCTCTACCCAACCCTACTCTAAATAGCTATTTTTAGAAGTCCCGGGACTGAGTACCGTAGAGTACTGGCCTACTTAAAGCACTGGTTTTTCCCAAAAGAAGGCGTTTCACTACATTTTTCACCTCTACTCAGAAGTAGCAGTTTTTCTATCTCATCCCAATGAATCAACTATTACATGTTATATCCACTGTCATTTTTTTAATGAAATTGTCCTTGGAATTTGGAACATGGACATTTAACTTATATTTGTAGTCAAAAAGTGTCTTGTAAAGCTAAGTGTTTTTGCAAAAACTTCTTGCAGCATCTTGAAACTTGCTACAGTATACTACCAAAAGTATTGGCTTACCTGTCTTAACTCACATATGAACTGAAGTGCCATCCTATAGAGTTCAATATGATGTGGGTCCACCTTTTGCAGATTTAACAGTTTCAACTCTTCTGGGAAGGCTGTGCACAAGTTTGAGGATTGTGTTTATAGGAATGTTTGACCATTCTTCCAGAATCGCATTGGTGAGGTCACACTCTGATGTTGATGGAGAAAGCCTAGCTCTCAGTCTCCATTCTAAGGGTGGTCCACACCAGACTCCTCCATGTCTTTCTGGACTTTGCTTTGTGCACTGGTGCACAGTCATGCTAGAAGAGGAAGGGGTTGTTCCAAACTGCTTGGACAAGGTTGGGAGCATGGAATTGTCCAAAATGTTTTGGTATATTATATTGTGGGCTCAGGTGCTGCATCAGGTCCTCAAAGACTAAGGATGAATGGTTGTCCAATGCCATGAACTCCATAAATTTCCTCGGCATAGCTTTGCCCTTTTTACTTCAATGTGTCCTTTCGTTTCCACTGCCTTAGCTTGCTCACTGGCTGCAAATGCTGCATAATTAGCTTTGTGGTTATTTTTCAAAGGTCTAATCAGGTTTATTGTATGAAACTTGATGGTTTTGGTTGCTCCACAACTATTTTGGCCTTACATAAATTGCTGAATGGAATTGTTTTGCTCTTTTTTGTATCCTACAAAAAACTGCCAAACTGACAACATCACTGATTGAAACTCTGACGAATGTTATCATGTGTAGTAGGCCTGCACAATAAACCAAAAATTTACCATCATGGCGGTATCAGTACCAGTGTGATATGCACTCCACAAAAGGAGGCACAAGTGGCTATAAGTGGTCTCTGGTTGCACACATGCTAAACTATCTCTTTGTAGTTTAAAGTAATAAATCAAATAAAGCCCTTTATACATTAAACCAATAGTACGGAGCTCTTTGTGTCATTGACCAGTCACTTGAGCCCTTTAGTTCTAGATGCCCGCCTTCTACTTTTTTCCCCAGACGTGAATGAACAAGACTTGCGATGGCTGAGAGCAGCACCTCAGAGGATGTGCTTGAGGTTAAAAAAAAGCACGTCGGTTAGAGGTTTAATGGATCAGATCACTCGCCACGGTTCAGCACAAAGGTGTATTGCGGCTCCCCTACCCCTCCACCCCCTGGTGCGCATCATGTAAATCAATTTTCCGATCAAACGGCATTCAATTTGCACATCAAATTCGCGTCCGTCTATAATTGCTCTCAAAGTCTCTGCCTGAGACTTGTTGGAAAGTGTCTAAAAACTCCCGCTGCGTGTGGGAGAAGTTTAACTCATAACTCGTGTTTTTTTTTATAAATAAGCCTTAATGAGCACATTTTTTATGTAATATATGTGTGTTTGTGTTTTGAAGTACTCTATAAATGTTATATTAAGAATATATGTTGTAAAATGATTCAAAAAATAAATTTTGAGGCATTATTCTAGTAAGTTTTCCTTTTTTTCTCTTCTTTTTACTGATCAAAAAATGATTTGAACCGTAAGTCTGAAACCTTTGTTATTTGGAGATACTTTGGTCTCAGAACAGGATGTCCTCCAAACACAGGTACTATGCAAAACACCCTGAAAACCATACATTATTTAAATAAAACTGTCACAGTGAAATGAAAATACATTTTTGTTTTGCTATTTGTCCATTTAGCTCAAGTCATACCGTCATCGCCGTTTCGAACACAGATATAGCATATCACAGATATTTCTCATATTGTGTAGGCCTAACCTAGCATCATGCAAAGGCACAGACGTGACCTGGTCGGTTGTGCTGCCAGTCTGTCTTCCTTTACAGCAGAGTCTGGCTTCATTTCCTTTTTTGAGGCCAATAAGATTGGTAAATTGGTTGATCTGTCGTCATATTGATTCGTCAATCAACAATATACTAAGAAGTTGAGTGTTTACAAAAGCAGAAGTGATCTCCAGACCAGGGGTCCCCAAACTTTTTCTTGTGAGGGCCACATAACTGTTTT
>BSAI01003817.1:17034-27329 GCA_036245035.1 Adrianichthys oophorus | reverse complement strand
TTTGTTTGTACACATATTTATTTACACTTGATTATCTTTGTTAGAAACACAAGAATCTGGAAAACTTCACTGTTCAGCAGCAGGAATTTATCTCTGAGTCACACTGTTGAAGTTCTGGAGAAAGATGTTCTGATCCATTTTAGATCAGAGAATCAGATCCAACCGGATCGTTCAGAATGAACCGATAACAACTATGAGTCGGATCAGAACCATAGATTGCGATCTGAATGGAATCGTAGTTCAAATGAATGGATGCAGCCCTTCTGTCCAGCCTCACACTGTCCATTACTATGCAGACTTGAGTGGGGATGCCCCCCCATACAAGAGGTGACAATATGCCCTCTTTTCATTGGTTTATAGTCCATCCATCCATCCATCCATTTTCTTCCTCTTATCCGGTACCGGGTCGCAGGGGCAGCAGTCTAAGCAAAGATGCCCAGACTTCCCACTCCCCGGCCACTTCCTCCAGCTCCTCTGGGGGGACCCCGAGTCGTTCCCAGGCCAGCAGAGAGACATAGTTTCTCCAGCGTGTCCTGGGTCTTCCCCGGGGCCTCCTCCCAGTGGGACATGCCCGGAACACCTCCCTAGGGAGGCGTCCAGGGGTCATCCAAACCAAATGCCCGAGCCACCTCTACTGGCTCCTCTGGATGTGAAGGAGCAGCGGCTCGACTCCGAGCTCCTCCCGGGTGACCGAGCTTCTCCCCCGATCTCTAAGGGAGCGTCCAGCCACCCTACGGAGGAAGCTCATTTCAGCCGCTTGGATCCGGGACCTTGTTCTTTCGGTCATGACCCAGAGCTCATGACCATAGGTGAGTATTGGGGCGTAGATTGACCGGTAAATTGAGAGCCTTGCTTTCTGGTTTAGTTCTCTCTTCACCACGACGGACCGGTACAGCGACTGCATGACGGTGGATGCAGCACCAATCCGCCTGTCGATCTCACGCTCCGATCTCCCCTCACTCGTGAACAAGACCCCAAGATACTTAAACTCCTCCACTTGGGGAAGGAGCCCTCCACCCACCCAGAGAGGCCAAACCACCTTTCTCCGGTCGAGAACCATGGCCTCAGATTTAGCGGTGCTGACCCTCATCCCAGCCGCTTCACACTTGGCTGCAAACCGTTCCAATGTATGCTGGAGGTCCTGGCTCGATGAAGCCAACAGGACAACATCATCTGCAAAGAGCAGAGAGGAAATCCTGTGGTTCCCAAACCAGACCCCCTCCGGACCCTGGCTGCACCTAGAAGTTCTTTCCATAAAGACTATGAACAGAACCGGTGACAAAGGGCAGCCGTGCCGGAGTGCAACATGCACTGGTAACAGCTCTGACTTAGTACCAGCTATGCGGACCAAGCTCCTTCTCTGGTCATACAGAGACCGGACAGCCCTGAGTAAGGCTCCCCGGACCCCATACTCCCAAAGTACCCTCCACAGGACACCACGGGGCACACGATCGAACGCCTTCTCCAAATCCACAAAACACACATGGACAGGATGAGCGAACTCCCACGAACCCTCCAGCACCCTAAACAGAATGTAGAGCTGTTCCAAGACCAGGATGGAAACCGCATTGTTGTTCTTGGATCTGAGTTTCGACTATCGGCCGGACTCCCCTCTCCAGTACCCTGGCATAGACTTTTCCCAGGGAGGCTGAGGAGTGTGATTCCCCGGTAGTTGGAACACACCCTCCGGTCCCCCTTCTTGAAAAGGGGAACCACCACCCCTGTCTGCCAGTCCAGTGGTACTGTTCCCGACTGCCACGCGATGCTGCAGAGGCGTGTTAACCAAGACACTCCCACAGCATCCAGAGACTTGAGGTACTCAAGGCGGACCTCGTCCACTCCCGGTGCCTTGCCACAGAGGAGCTTGTTGACTACTTCGGTGACTAATGAAGAGCCCCACCCCAAGAATCTCAGCCTCTGCTTCCTCAAGAGAAGGCGTGTCAGCAGGATTGAGGAGATCCTCGAAGTATTCCTTCCACCGCCCGACAATGTCCCCAGTCGAAGTCAGCAGCTCCCCACCTGAACTGAAAACGGTGCCTGCAGAAAACTGCTTCCCCCTCTTGAGGCGCCGGACAGTTTGCCAGAACCTCTTCGAGGCCAACCAATTGTCCTTCTCCATGGCCTCACCGAACTCCTCCCAGGACCGAGTTTTTGCCTCTACTACAGCCTGAGCCGCAGCTCGCTTAGACTGCAGATACCTGTCAGCTGCCTCTGGAGTCCCACAAGTCAGCCAGATCTGATAGGACTCCTTCTTCAGCTTGACGACATCCCTTACTTCGGGGGTTCGGGGGTTGCCGCCACGACAGGCACCAGAGACTTTGTGACCACAGCTCCGAACAGCAGCAGAGACAATGGAGGTGGAGAACATGGTCCATTCAGACTCAATGTCACCAGCCTCCCTCGGTACCTGTTTGAAGCTCTCCCGGATGTGGGAGTTAAAGACTTCCTTGACGGAGGGCTCAGCCAGACGTTCCCAGCAGACCCTCACAGTACGTTTGGGTCTGCCAAGTCTTTTCGGTCCCCTTCCCCGCCAACGAATCCAACTCACCACCAGGTAGTGATCAGTGGACAGCTCTGCCCCTCTCTTTACCCGAGTGTCCAAGACACACGGCTGAAGGTCGCCTGAAACGACTGCAAAGTCGATCATTGATCTCCTGCCGAGGGTGTCCTGATGCCACGTGTATTGTTGGAGTCCCTTGTGCTCAAACATGGTGTTTGTTATGGACAAACTATGATGAGCACAGAAGTCCAACAACAAAACACCGCTCTGGTTCAGATCAGGGAAGCCGTTCCTACCAATCACACCCCTCCAGGTGCTACTGTCGTTGCCCACGTGGGCATTGAAGTCACCCAGGAGGACAATGGAATCCCCCGTTGGGGCACTTTCTAGTACCCCTCCGAGAGACACCAAGAAAGCCAGGTACTCCGATCTGCTGTTTGGCCCATAAGCTGAAACCACAGTCAGAGACCTGTCCCCCACCCAAAGGCGGAGGGACGCAACTCTCTCGTCCACCGGGGTGAACTCCAACACTTGGCTGCTAAGCTGGGGGCTCACGAGTAAGCCCACCCCAGCCCGCCACCTCTCACCATGTGCAACTCCAGAATGGTAGAGTCCAACCCCTCTCGAGAGACTGAGTTTCAGAGTCCAGACTGCGCGTAGAGGTGAGCCCAACTATATCTAGCCGGTAACTCTCAACCTCTCGCTCAAGTTCAGGCTCCTTCCCTCCCAGAGAGGTGCCGTTCCAAGTCCCAAAAGCCAAGTTCCATGACCGGGGTTTAGGCCGCCGAGGCACTCGCCATCAACTGCCACCCAAACCACATTGCACCGGCCCCTTCTGAGCTCTCCTGCGGGTGGTGGGCCCACTGGGGAGTGATCCCACGTCGATCCTTCGGGTTTTAACCAACCGGAGGAGCCCCGGCCATGAGGCGCTCGCCTGCGAGCCCCAACCCCAGGCCTGGCTCCAGAGTGAGGCCCCGGTAACGCCAATCCGGGCGACGTAACTAGATCTGTGTTCTTTCTTCTCATAAAGGAGTTTGTGAACCGCTCTTTGTCTGGCTCGTCACCCAGGACCTGTCTGCCATGGGAGACCCTACCAGGAGCCAAAGCCCCAGACAGCATAGCGCTTGGGATCACTCGAGCACTCAAACCCCTCCACCACGATAAGGTGGCGGTTAATGGAGGGGTAGTCTATCAAACAATGAAATAAAAATGTTGGTGGGAGTGTAGAACAAAGAGTCTTCTGTTTTCCACTCGGATCTGTCTCTAGAGCGCAGTGGTGGTTGCAGATTACTTCATTGTGTCAGAGATTTGGAGAATCAATCCCAGCAAGAGTCCACAGTACCAAACTCAAGACGTCATCTGGCAGCCAGCCTCACCACTTCATCATGTCCAACCACAGGACAGAGCGGCAGACAAACCAGCTGGACTCTGTTGATGTGAGCGCGCTCAAAATAAGGACTGGACTATTGCATTGCTACCTTAGTTTATCATTATGACATAGTATATATTCCATGACAGTATTTTGGGGTCAATGAGGAATTAGTTGGCTTTGAACCTTCACCCAACCAATTGTCAGTCTGCTGCTGACACTGATCTATAGCCAGTTACCCTGTTTCCAGCTGAACCTGGACTTTCCAAGGATCCAGAACTCGTGGTTATCAAAGTGGATTTCTCCTCGCGGCGGTAGGAAGGCATGAGCCAGCTCCCCATTGAGCCCATCAAAACATGGGTGGAGAGGAGACCACCAGCAGTCTGTGTGGTTGAAGGTGAAGAAACCTAACAGAGATGTTTTAGAACTTCAGCTCACACAGACCTCATGAGTACACAGCAGCATGAAAACAGTTCTAGTGGGTCCGTGAAGTCAAGTTTCTAACATCATCATTGCCTTGTGTGACAGATGGGCACATACCAAGGGTGATGTCAGCACTGATGTTGCCATCAGTAAGCTCAGTGAAGGTCAAAGGTGACACGTCGCTCCACTTGGTAAAGGCAATGCCAATAGCCTTCCTGGTATCCTCCATGTTCAGAGTGTTGGGAAACTTGATGATCCTGAAAATCAAGAGAAGATGTGGTTTTAGTTCTAAAGCTCATATTACAGCATTGATCTGCCTCCTCATAACTTACTTAAACCTTGAAAGACAAGAACGTTTAGAGGCTCTCGTTACAGTTCAGCAGATTTTCTTTTTGCTTTAGAAAGGCTGACCTTGAAAAAGTCCCTGGCTTTCATTCTGGTTCCAGCAGATATTCATCACTAATGTATTGCACCACTATTATGCAGATGACACTCACATTTACATTAGACTCACAGCAGGTAACTATGGACCAGTGGACTCACTGTGCCACTGCATCCAACAGTTCTCTGAGTGGAATACTTTCCTGCAGCTGAACCCAAACAGACTGAGATGATCATCTTTGATGCACAGAATCACAGAGAAAGGGTTCTCCTTCAGCAATTTTCTCCAAAACCTTCAAGTCTGAAAGAAATCCCAGACTGAAAATTGAACTTTGACAGTCACATGAAGTCTATAACAATTCACCACCATATGAACAGAATCTAAGGTGTTCTGTCTAAACCAGACCTGGGGAGATGTATTCACACGTTTTTCTTAGGTTAGATGCTGAAATGATCTGAACTCAGAACAAAGCAGCTGCAGTTCATCCTAAATGTTGTTGACTGGGTTCTACCTAGAACTAGGAAGAAGGACCTCGGCAGTCCTGTCCTCAGAGAATGTCCCTTCATGGTTTCAGCACCAAAGTACATCTCTAACATGTTGGTCCCACGTGAACCAGCTGGACTCTGAGAAGGTCCCCCTTTTGAGTCAGGACTGAAGACAGTGAAGTTTCACTCTAGAACTGTCTTCCTGCTGCTGTCAAACTTCTACTCTGAAGAAGTCCAGGTCCAGACTAAAACTGTCCTTAGATCAGAGTGTAGCAGCCAGCTGCAGGTTTTTATCTGGACTCTTTTCTTTGTGTTTAAACTTACTTTAATCATATTTTTTTATTTCACACTTTTTTTATTATTTTACCATTTTTTGTCAATTACATTTTTTTTTGCTATTATTTTTCTCTTTATGTCTTTTCTTTGCAAAACACTTTGATTTACCCAGAAGATAAGTTGTGTCTTACAAAAAAAAATGGTCTTCCTTGGTTCCTGGACCTAGCAGGCTTTAAGTCGGGTTTTTTATGGCAAGACCTCAAACTATGAATCATTACTGAACGTGAACATTTACAAACAAAAGATAAAACGAATGGAACTACTCTGTCCTGCGCCAAAGATCATGAGCGTCTGTCGATTTAACCGCAGACATAAACCAGATGAGGACTCGATCATGCATCGCATGTGAGTGTGTGCTTTAGTTCTAAACCTGTGGAGAAGAACATGGTTGAGATGATTGAGACTCACTAACTGCTAACTGGAAACTGCTAACTGGACATCTAACCCTTCAACTTCATGAGAACGTACTTACAAAAAGCTCTTCATTTACTACCTGCTTCCACTGTGAAAGTGCTGAAAAAAGAAAGGACTTAAACTCCGACTTTCCCTGAATCCCTCAGAAGCATGGTGGTGGGGTACCTGTGAAAGCTGTGTGTCATAGGAAAACTGTGTTCACGTGTGGTGTCGATGAGCTCATGAACCTGTAGGTGATGTTATGGTGAGTCCACTTGTACCCCAGGGGGTTGATGGCGTAGCGTTTGTTTCTCATTCCTTTATTAGCAAATGTGTTTGTGTCGCTCCTGGACATCTGAAAAACAAGAAGGCTTCTGTCATGACATGCTGTGACTCTGCCCAGTTTGCTCCTCTGTGCTATCAGAAGCTTTTGGTTGCACCTGGATCCCAGCGCTTAAAAACCTGTACTTTCTCTTACTTTTCACTTACTGCCAGATTGTCTCAACGCCTGCGTTCCTGAATCCTGCGCTGAGGGCCTGCTCCATTCCTGAGTTGTGAGTTATTCCTGTCAAAGCCTGATGTTTTGAGGACATTTTCTGTTTGGGTGTGGACTGTTTACACCGCAGGACTCACCAGGAAGAATTCAACTCAGTTCCTCTGAGCTCCCCTGCCCCCACCTGCCATTGTTACGTTGATGCCTGCGCCCCCAGCGGTCAGGAGGGTCCTCCCCATTGAAGCACCTTTGGAGCTCTTTGTTTTTGACTACAATAAAACCTTGTCTTACACTCTTGGGTTTGCTAACCTTGGCTGTTCTTTACCCCAACCTGACAGTGTCATCATCTCAAGAACCTTTTCAGATCTTTCTGCAATAACAGAGGGGGTCCTGGTAAAGACTGAGCATGCTCAGTTTTGTGAGCCAGAACAAAGGAGTCCTCAGCTTATTCAACTCAAATCTATCAGGTCACAGGACCCATGTCCTTTCCTTTACCAATCAAATGTGAATTTTACTCCACTGCTTTGCTGATGACACCCAGATGTACCTTTGAATCGTGCATGTGTGGATTTTCTCCGGGGACTCCAGCTTCATCCCACCATCCAAAAACACGCATCACAGGTTATTTGGTGACTCTAAATTGTCCCTTGGTGTGACTGCCTGGGTGTGTGGTTGTGGCCCTGTGACAGACTGGTGACCTGTCCAGGGTGGACCCCGCCTTTGCCCAACAGTAGCTGGGTTAGGCTCTGGCAGTCCCGTGACCCTGTTAGGGATGAAACGGGCATCTACACACTTGGATATTACAAACATACCTGTTGGCTGTTGAAACCATTGTGCCCATGTCCCCCACACGCATTAACACCTTGAACTTCTAATCGCCCCAACACATCCCACCCATGTCTTACATGTCTTACTTTCTGCCCCTCTGGATGTGGAGGAGCAGCGGCTCTACTCCGAGCTCCTCCCGGGTGACCGAGCTTCTCCCCTGATCTCTAATGGAGCGTCCAGCCACCCTGCGGAGGAAGCTCATTTCAACCGCTTGTATCCGGGACCTCGTTCTTTCGGTCATGACCCAGAACTCATGACCATAGGTGAGTAATGGAGCGAAGATCAACTAGTAAATTGATAGCTTTGAATTCAGGCTCAGCTCTCCTTACCACAACAGACCGGGTCTGTTGGTGCAAGCCAGAAGTATCAAATGCTGCAGTTCCTCAAACGGTCACTGGTGGCATCTGTCAGAAGTGCTTTCCTTACAGATTCCAGATTAAAAGTCCAAGATTTCTCCAAAAATACACACATGTACATTCTTGTTTCTGAAGCTTTTTATTGCTTTAATAATTATTGATGGGGGGGTAATCAGCTGTTTGATTTTTAAGAGTTCAAATGCTGTCATTGCATCGTGTTACTGAATGCTGTTGAGAATGGTTGTGATGGTCGATAAGTTCATTCCACTTCTTTTGCCCACAGAACCCCGTTGATGATCCATCATCCTGCCGTCGCTCCGGCAGCTCCAAATCCAGAATTCCTTCCAAGTCAGAGCAGTTTCCTCCACATCCTCCCCGTCACGTTGAGCTTCATCTTTGCTCCCCCCCCCCCCCCGATACCTTTGCTTGTCTCAGCACAGTGGTGGGCATAGCTTTCAGTAACTGCTCCACAATTGTAGAAGCCCCTCCCACCAGAGAGACAGAAGAAGAAACGTAAGCCTTGTTTCCACTGAGCTGTCTGGTTTGGTAAGGAGTGGTACGATTCGGTCCAGGTAATTCTGGTGAGCGTTTCCACTCAGTTAAGATAGGAAGATTGCGGGCAGCTAAAATGAATACCACCATAAAGAAACGTTGGAAATGTTCCATTTTACAATGGAAACACTTAAGGTACCGGACCGGACCTCTCAGTGGACACAAAGCTTTATAGGCTATCTCCTCCTTCAAATGGTTTTTATGACTTTCCTGACTTTTCCCTGTTTGGATTATTCTTTATTGACTGAAATAACTAAAAACAGTTCCAACATAAACACCACATTGTTAAATTAGGAGTTTACTAAAAGAGTTTGAACATTTATTCCCTTTAGAGCCTTTGAACACGGTTCTGCTGAGCAGCCCGCTTCTAACGCAGAAACAGCTTTTTAAAGAAATTCCTCCATGTGTCGGGGGGGGGGGAGAGACAGAATATTCTGATGTGAAACATGTGTCTTCTTTTCATGTTAACCCCCCCACACACATATGTGTCACCCACTTGTGAACTCAGCTGTGAACTGCCTCTATTCCCCCGCCCTTCACAAGTTTCAGGTTTCCTCCGGGCCCAAAGTTCTGCAGGGTTTTGTCTCCAAAACTTCTTCCTGTCTGATTCAAGACTGTCTTTAACAGACACTTGAATTAATCCGTCCCTGACTGCTCCATTCTGAGGTTCAGGAAAGACAGACGACAGAAGATGAGGATGTGGATGAAGGAGGAGAAGAAACGAAGAGGACAGGAAAGAGCTGGAAGTTTAGAATCTAACAATAACAAACTGCTGCTTCAATTCAAAAGATCCTTCAGTTGTGCTGGAATAAACACAAACCTTTGACTGTAAATGGAGAACTGGACTGAGTGGCTGTGGCATCACGCACAGAGAATGCTTTAGCTCTGGCTCCAGCCAAATGAAGCCCATCCAGTCCCATTTTTCTACAAAATACAAATGACACCATGTTGGAGCCAGACGACACTAATTGGTCCAAGTCAGTCTGAGTCACGTTTCTATGGCAACGACTGTCACCAATCAGGAGTAAACTTGTTTGAAGTCCACACCCCTTCCACTGAAAGCGCTCAGGAGAATCTGCAAACCAAACGTCCAAAATGGGGCTAGCGGGCACCAAGTGATTTCACTGAGGCATCGGATTGATCAGTTTGTAATTTGAATAACTTGAAATACAGTTTTACAATTTAAAAAAAATGAGGATTATCAAGATGTTAAAAAAATATCAGAGCAAGAAAAGTTATTCTGACCAACAGAATAACAATAACTGTTTATTTCTCTATTGAAGGCTTTGGGATTTTGGCTTCTTGGAGCCAGCAGGAACTTCCTGTTTGGAACTCCAAGGGGGAGGGGTCTCTAAGTCCAGTTCTCAAATACAATCAATGATACACACATGATAACAGACACACAGCAACATACACGCACATGCAAGTATCGATAAACACATGCAACCACATACAAACACATGTAAATCTACACACAACTGTGTGAAGACAAATCTTGGTCACAGAGCGTGGTCTTGTGCGCGTGTGTTGCATTTCAGTGTGTTTAACACAACAGCCTCTCAGGTTTGAGCTTCTCACACAACTTTCTATGATGCTGATCAGAACCGGACTGACCTGCACGGTCAGCGCGGCTGCGCTGACCTTCATCAACAACAACAGTATCCCGCGGTCCATAGTGAGGAGCAATGGATGTTCCTGCGCGCATCCAGACGCGCGGTGTTGCGCACGCGAGTGTAGGTTCCTCTGAAACTCCCAGTAGCTTGGCGGAGCGTTCTGGCAGAACCGCGCAGGGGACTCCTGTCCCAACACTGGAGGTCCTCGAGTTCTCCACGCGATCACAGGGAGAGCGGCTTGAGGGCGGGGCGGGGTCAGGTGTGGGCGCTCCGTGTCTTTAGACAGGGAGGAGTTGAACCCGCTCAGCACGCGAGGGGCGATGACATCACAGGTTTGTTGTGCAGTGAGTGACACAAAGACTCCAACGGAAACAAGCCCGGCTGCCAGGTGGTGTAGTTTGTTGGAGGTGGAGTTTGTAGGATGTGTAGTTTGTAGGGAGTGTAGTCTGTAGGAGTGTAGTTTGTATGATGTGTGGTCTGTAGGAGGTGTAGTTTGTGGGATGTGTAGTCTGTGGGGATGTAGTTTGTAGGGAGTGTAGTCTGTAGGGGTGTAGTTTGTAGGATG
>BSAI01003815.1:0-23494 GCA_036245035.1 Adrianichthys oophorus | reverse complement strand
TCCAGAATATGAACTTTATTCACTGGAAACCAATCTAAACCCCATGGCTCAGTTTCAACCCATAAACAGTAAAGACCTGGAGGACATTCTAAGTCAACTGAACTCCTCCTCCTGCTGTCTGGATATTCTACCCACAAGTTTTTACAAACAAGTTTCAAAGATCCTGGAGTCGGTCCTGCTCCAGATTGTGAACTTGTCTTTAACATCTGGAGTTTTCCCAGAACCACTGAAAACAGCTGGAATCAAACCCTCCTAAAAAAGGACAGTTTGGACAAAACACAAATGAGCAACTACAGACCGATATCAAACCTGGCATTTTTAGGTAAGATCGTTGAAAAAGCTGTTTTTCATCAGTTAAATGAATTCTTAATAAGAAACAACTGCTATGATGTCTTCCAGTCAGGCTTCAGACATCACCACAGCACTGAGACGGCTCTGACCAAAGTGACTAATGATATACGTTTGAATACAGACAGTAGAAATATGTCAGTGCTAGTTTTATTGGATCTCAGTGCTGCATTTGATACAGTCGACCATTTTACTCAAACGACTGGAAAGCTGGGTGGGTCTCACTGGGCCAGTACTAAACTGGTTCAAAACATACTTGGAAAACAGGAAATATTTTGTATCAGTTGGTAACTTCACATCAGAGCCGACAGAAATTACATGTGGAGTTCCCCAAGGCTCCATCCTGGGGCCACTTCTATTTAATATCTACATGCTCCCACTGGCCCAGGTTATAAAGAACAACAACATTAGTTACCATAGCTATGCAGATGACACACAGATATATTACAATGACACCAGGAGACCGAGGCCCTGTACAAGCTCTTGGTAAATGCATTGAGGACATTAGTGACGGGATGTGTCACAACTTACTTCAATTAAACAAAAACAAATCTGAGGTTATTGTCTTTGGGGATAAACAGAAACGGTTGGAGGTCACTACAGAGCTTCAATCTGTTCATCTTAACACCACCAACCAGACCAGAAACTTAGGTGTAGTGATGGACACAGACCTACATTTCGATAAACAGATTAAGGCAGTGACAAAATCAGCCTACTGTCATTTCAAAAATATTTCAAGAATTAAAGATCTGATGTCCAAGCAGGACCTGGAAAAACTAGTTCATGCTTTCATCTTTAGTCGACTTGACTACTGTAACAGTGTTTTCACAGGACGACCAAAAAAATCAATCAGGAAACTACAGCTTATTCAGAACTCAGCTGCTTGTGTTCTCACAGGAACGAAAAAAGAAGATCACATTAGTCCAGTTCTGAGGTCTTTACTGTCTGCCTGTCTGCCAGAGAACAGACTTTAAGGTTATGCTACTGGTTTATAAAGCTTTGAATGGTTTATCACCAAAGTACATGACTGACCTCCTGACCCAGTATATACCAGCCAGACCTCTCCGCTCATCTGGATCCAGTCTGTTGTCAGTTCCTAGAGTCCAAACTAAACATGGAGAATCTGCATTCAGCTTCTATGCTCCACAGATCTGGAACAGACTTCCAGAAAGCCTTAGATCAACTGAAAACACTGAAACACAATTCATGCCCTAATCCCTATCTGCTAAAAAACTATTTATTCCTCGGCCATACAGTGCTGGACTATATAGTGCCCTGGATTTTAAAAGCAATTCAGACACCGTGCTCACTACTTTTTGGTCGCCGTTCTTCTTCGGGTGTTGTTTATATGGCGGTTGACAAAGAAGAGAATGGTTGTATTACCACCACCACCAGGTCTGGAGGCGAACTCCTTTTTTTTAAAATGCTGATTGTGACATCAAAAATATTCAGAAGAAAATTCAACAAGAAAAGGCTATTTATATATCTACTGTTGTTTTAATGATGAAAACGTGTCTGATTTGTAAAAAATATAAGTACATTTTTGTGGCGATATTTAATGTTTCTGTTCATAAAAAAACTGTCAAATCACTAGTCCATCACAATGTCATTTTTTATTTTCGCGCCACAGAACCATTTACGGGCTCGTGCGAGTAGGCATTTTTTCCTGTACTTTTTTCATGCAGCTTACTGAAAATGCCTTCAAATATAAATTTCTCTGTGTTCCTGCTAGCAATATTTCAACTATTTCTAATAAGATCAAACCGAAAACGGGCTGAAATGAGGCACAGGGAGGCCAGGAGGAGAAGCAGACATCTTAGGAGATTTATCCTGGCTGCCCCAACCAGAGACAACTTGTGAGTTAATTCTTAGCATTTGTCACTAATTATGCTCAGGGTTACACATCTCTGGGCAAAATAGTAAACATTATTGTTCAACACTGGATTATGAGTTTTATATATTCATTTTATAAATAAGTGCAACACTCTCTTGAGTTCAGAGAAAGTGTAGTGTGTTTTCTTCAAACCATATTAGCATTCCACACAAAGTGCTTTTCATCAGTTTATTTACAAAAATATTTTAAGCACGCTTAATTTAAATTAAAAAAACGTACTTTCATATTTTAAAAAAAGGAATAAGAAAATCCAAAAACCCAGCCAAACAGAGAAATAAAATGAGATTTTCCAGCATTACTAATGTATTAATAAAATGAAATGTGAGCCATCATAATAAACATACCCATTCCAAAATTAAACATGAATAAAATGATTAATGTTACATTTTACAGGGTCTTCCACGACTTTACTGCTTCGCCAACCTTCAGGTGCCTGTCCTGGCCCTCTACGCTACCTTTCAGTCTGAGACAACACCAGATTTTCGGTTGACCCGCAGGACCATACGGCGTCTAGTGGAGGAGATTCGAGTTCCTCACGCTCTGGGGTGGGCACAGGAGACTGAGGTCTTGGTGTTCCTTTCCTGGCTGGCGTGTGGCACATCTTACCGTGTATTAGTCATCAGTCCATGATTCACGGATTCTGTGCAACGGCCCCATTTTCATTAATAAAACATACCCACCTGAAGGATTCATCATTTTGGGTGACGGTGGGTATTCCTGCATTGCGCATCCCATCACGCTGCTGACACCCTACAGGGAACCCGTGGGGAATGTGTTTTTGAGGCCCGTTACAACAGACACCACGCCAAAGGCACGCTCTGTGGTGGAGAGAGCATTTGGGATGTTGAAGACGAGATGGAGAGCAGTATTTCTATGGGCGTTGGAAGTAAAGCCAATCTTTGCAGTTAAAATATTTGCCTGCAGCACCATCCTGCACAATCTGTGCATAAGTGAAGAGGACTGCTTGGAGCCCACAGATGTTGAGCCACAGCAGGAGGACAACACCAGGAACCAGCAGGATGCGAGAACAAATCTCTGCTTTCCTGTCAGCTCCAACTGTGAGGCAAATGGCTCTTCAGGACCATGACTATTGTTAATGTGTTCAAAAAATGTTAAATAAAAAAATGTATTGTTACCCTTCATCATTATATGGAAATAATTTGTAGATTGTTCAGATTGCAATAAGACATGCAAATTATTAGTTTTTGTAAATACATTTATTTCATAAATTTCAAAATTTTTGTACAAGTTTTTTTCCAGGAGACTTAGGAGCCTCTCCTCTCGCTCCTCTTCTCTCCTGGCTCTTTCCTCCTCTCTCCTCTCTGCCTTCTCTAACATTGTGATTAGGCCACCACGCCGTGGCCTCTTAGCAGAAGGAGCCTTTTCTGTCTCCTCCTCTTCCCCTGTCTGCTCCAGATCTTGTGGCACTGAGGCAGGGGATGGCGCAGCGGATGTGAAAGGACTCTCCACAACGGATGAGACAATGAGGTATGGAGGCCTCACAGATGCCCTGCTGCCAACGACCTCATTCATCAGGGAGAACCACTTCCACGAAGCTGCAGATGGTTCCCCTGCTTCTGTGCCACTGCCGGTGGGAGGCTTTATAAGTTCCTTCAAATATCAAAACAGACACATGTGAACAAAGAAATGATTGAAACTACAAGGAACTGTATAGGCCTTCATTTCACAAACCTTCTATGTTTTCTTGAAGTTTTCCCACTTCTTGGCTGCTCTGGCTGTCCTTATGAGGTGGGTCAGCCCCATTTCCTGTATCACTGCTCTAAATAGAAAGTAAAAACACGAACTTTTACCACAATGACAGTAACACTTTAATGATAAATATTTGAGCATTTTGGCTGTGAACGTACTCCCATCCGGCGGCTGAAGCGAACCGTTTGCCTGAGAACAGGCTCTCTTTTTCCATCTTCAGGCGGATTAAATTGTGGACGTCCTCGTCTGTCCCTACATGTGTAAACACATTCAAAAAATGTATAATCAACATATGACTACGTAGAAATCACTCCTTTTTTATGTTCTACCTATTTTGTGGAATATTCCCGCCTTCAATGCAAAACGTTAGCGTTAGCAAAACGACAGCGTTAGCGAAATTGATAAGCTGCAGGAGAATACACATCGTCGATAAAATTATTACCTAATACGACGTATATCATATTACATATGTAGCAATGTTATATTCTACTACAAATACTTAAACACTTACATTTATATGTCATCTCTCTTGAGCGACTTGCTTCTGCCATCTTGAAAGGCATTCAAACGCAATGCATTGTGGTCTATCTTTTCCAATGTCGTGACCATTGATGCAAACTTGTTTTTCGCAGAGGATTCTGGGAAATTTCTAGTGCACTCAATTTTGTTATTCTGGATTCGGACACCACTACAAAATGGTGAACGCACTATATAGTGAGTAGTGAATGATTTCAGACATAGCTTCAGTGTATTTAAATCCAGGTTAAAGACCCACCTGTTCTCAGCTGCTTTTGTTTTCAAAAGTTTATATCCACACTGTTTATCTATATTCATTCATTCATTTTCTAAACTGTTTTACCCTTTCGGGGTCACGGGGCTGCCGGAGCCTAACCTGGCCACTCATGGGCGAAGGCAGGGGACACCCCTGGATTGGTCGGAAGTCTGTCGCAGGGGCCACTGTCACACACCCATACACACTCACATCTAGGGACAATTTAGAGTGACCAATTAACCTATGAAGCATGTTTTTGGACGGTGGGAGGAAGCCGGAGTCTCCGGAGAAAACCCACGCATGCATGAGGAGAACATGCACACTCCACACAGAAAGGTCCCCCATTGGTGACACTGTTTCAAGTCCCCCAGCCAGAACTTGAACTGGGAACCTTCTTGCTGTGAGGCAAGAGCGCTAACCACAGTACCCCCGTGCAGCCTGTTTATCTATGCTTGTTTTGAATTCACTTTTTTTTTTAACTTTCTTTCAATTTTATTAAAATGATCACAGGTTTGATGTGTTTTGATTGTTTTCTTTCTTTCATGTTTTATGTAAAGAACTTTGAATTGTCTTTGTACATAAAATGTGCTATACAAATAAACTTGCCTTTCCTTGCCTTACATTACTTAGTAAAATTTCCAATTTGACAATAATCCACTGTAAAACAATTATACTGCAAAAGGTTTTTTTTAATTCCACATTGTAAACAGCATTTCAATAAAAGAATTGTGTTCATCATAAATACATTTTGTGATTTGACAGCATATTCTGTAAAAGTAGACCAAATTCTTGTGTTTAGTTGTAAAGTCTTTCATTCACAGAGCTAGAACAGAGTCGAGGATCAGGCAGAAGGTCAGGGCAGGTGGCAAGGAGCAGTGTCAGGAACAAAGCGGGGTCAACTAACAGGTGATCTGGACAGGTTAGAGTGCTCGGTATGTGGTAACAAAATGGAGTGCCTTTTGATATGATTAGAAAAGACTATTGCTGTTATAATTGTGAATGCTTTGCAGCATTCACACAATAGTGGTTCTCCCACTTTTTTCCTTGTCTTTTTTGGCAATAAAACCCCCCTTTCAGCGATTTCAGCAAGCTTGGTATCAAAATGTTCAGCTCATTCAGGACATAACTGCTTGTAATTATTGTTTTCATTCATTTTACGGTTTTTATGATTTTACACAATTAATGCAATATTTTTAGCCCTTTTGAAAATGAATGGGAAATTTTATAAATCCTTCAAAAAACTTTTGAAACTTATTCAATCTTGGTATCAAAATGTTCAGTAGATTAATTACTTTCGTTCTTGTACTTTTTGCATTCATACCTTTTACGCATTTAAAAATTTTACAAAATGTGTTGTTTTGTGTACTTTTAAAACCTATGTTACAAAGCTAGTACTAATATATTTAAGCTAAGCAAACATTTTAGCAATATGTCAGCTTTTTTTTTGCTATTTTGGAATTTATTGAAGTTTTTTTGGGCTCTAGTGGAGTTAAGATAGTATGATGGCAACGTACTAGCTTTTTTGGGTAATTTAGCATCTTCATAGGTTCTTTGAGTTATTTTAAAGTTAAGCTAGTATTTTAGCAACATGCTAGATTTTAAAACTAATTTGGCATCTACTGAGGTTTTTTTGGGCTAACTCTGAGTTAAGCTAATCTTTTATGAACATGCTAATGCTTTTGGTTAACTTGGCATGTACTGAGATTTCTTGGGCTTTTTTGGAGGTAAGCTAATACTTTAGCAACATGCTAAATTTTTGGGGGGTTAATTTGGCATATACTGTGATTTGTTTTTGGGCTAATTCTGAGTTAGGCTATTATTTTAGCAACGTGTTAGCTCTTTTGGCTAATTTGGCATCCATTAAGGTCTTTTGGGGATAATTTGGAGTTAAGCTAGTATTTTAGCAATGTGCTAACATTTTGGGATATTTTTGCATCTCCTTGGGATAATTCTGAGTTAAACTAACATTTGAGCAACATGCTAACTTTTTGGTTAATTTTGGCATCTGTTGAGGTTATTTGGGCTATTGTGGAGTTATGCCAGTATTTTAACAACATGATAGCTTTTTTTGGACTAATTTAGCATCTACTGAGACTTTTTGGGCTACTGAGGTAGGCTAATATTTTAGCAACATGCTAACTTTTTTCCCCCGCTAATTTGGCAAATACTGAGTTTTTTGGGGGGGCTATTTTTGCATTAAGCTAGTTGCTTATCAACATGCTAACGTTTTTTTGCATGTTTATCATCCACTAAGGTTTTTTGGGATAATTTGGAGTGAAGCTAGCAATTTAGCAACATGCAATTTTTTTTCTTTTTTGTGACTAATTTAGCATCTACTGAGTTGAGCAAGTATTTTAGCAATGTGCTAGCCTTTTTGATTATTTTGGCATCAACAGAGGTTTTTTGGGCTTATTTGGAGTTTCTTATGCACTTTTTCTGCAACTTTAAGTCCTTTAACAACTTTAGCATTTTCAGCATATTCAGTGACCACATTCAGCAAACAGCATTTACACTAACATTATCACAGGTAACTTTCTAATTAATTTTTTTTTTTTACCTTTTATGTATATGTTTATATATTTTTTTTCTTTAAGCTGTAAATATGGAGTCACCCATTTGTCAAGGTTAAAACCTGAAAAATATCAACTTTTTAAGAAGGCTATTTATGGATTTATTTATGTGTTCCAGTGATTAAAACTTGGATGATTTATACACAAAAGTATTATTACACCTTTTAAAATGACAAATTGTGAGCTGAAAGTGTTTTTTGGTCTGTCGTGGAAAGCACAATTTTGCTTGTTTGGTTCAACACAGCCATTTTCAGTCATTAAGGTTGGATTTTTACATAATTCGCAGCACAGTTCACACTATTGAACAGTGAGTACACACTGATGTGAAGCCATCCTCAGTTTAACATAAAATTACACATCTTTTTAGGCTTTGTAAATCCGTTCGTTTTTTTTCATTTTTGATTTTAATCTGAAAAGCAAATGAACAAATGATACACAGATTTTTGTACAGTATGTTGGCTTGTTTTTAAATGTCATGCTTTTCTTTGAAAAAAAAAAAAAAGATTTGCAGCTCATCAATCATTTAATTCTAGTTTTTACTTTAGATTTTGAGACTATTTCAGCTGTGACTTTGTTCCTGAAAACAAAAGTGGAACTGAACTGTATTCAGGTCATCTGTTCCTTTTGTTTTGGCTCTGAGTTGAAATAAAAACTGACGCTGTGAAAGACAACCGAGCTGATTGCTTTTTGAGGAAAAATTATTTGTTTGGCCGCTGACGTCCCAAAAGAAGTCGCAGAAAACATTGGAACGAGTCTTTGGCTTAAAATACCTCATTACTTCTGGGGCTTTTAAATGACACATAAGATGACTTTTCCTTCTTAATATGACAGACTCCAACTATTCAGCTCAATACGGGCTGCTTCAGACCCTCATGCTTCCAAAATTCCCCTGTCAACTTTTTCACCCGCAGTTGAGGTGAATTATTGATCTGTATTAAAAAAGAGTTAATAGGCAGCTCCTCTGCAAACTCATTATGAATGGAAGGTAATCATACAGAGCAAATACACAGAGAGAGAGAAAATGGAGAGGCTCAGAAGGAGCACCAGAGGGGGCAAATACAAATTGAAGGGGCGGGTAAATATAATAATGTGTACCTCATCCCTTTAATTGCAGTCACTAAAGAAGAGTGTTGAGTGATGAGGGCAAAGGAGACGCGAGGAGAAGGGAGCTGCTCTAAAGTTACAGACCACCATCTTCCTGCTAAAGCTCGGAGCCCAATCGTCATTCTCCTCCCTCCTGCTTCAGGCTCAGCGAAGGTCCACACCAGTGTTCCAGCAATGTGACTGATTGATCCGCTAGATGAACAGTAAAGATTAAGAGGATGACAAATATGCATGCTGCTTACACAGCGCTTGGAGCTAATCCTCCCCCTCCACCCCCTGCACTCCCTTTTGAGGACCTGCTGCCGAGGAGAACCCACAGACGGCTACAGACCACAGCAGTACTCAACCTCTAGACAGACCAGCAACAAGTGTCAGATCATCCTATGGGAGGACCCCAGACCATCTTCATCTGCTGAAGTCTTCAACATATTAGAGGCTGAGAACTGCCCCCAGGGGCCCCAAGGGAGAGCCAAAGGATCATATAGATATATTATTAACAAGAGTTCAAGCTTACTTGTCAACAACAGCGGCTTTGTCTCACATCATTCCACTTAATTATTTTTTTGTGGAACATGATGGAAGATCACCTGTCAAAGATCCCCATGATGGCCTCATCATCTCCCACTGAGTCGTCTGGCAGCAGCGGGACTGAAGACAGCAGAGGAGGTGAGAGCTAATCCTCAAAGAAGGATCCAAAATGTTGTGACGCGTTATTTTGTTTGCTTTATGATGCGTGTTAGCAGTTTGAAAAGATCTGACGGTGTAGTAGTTTCTACTAGGTCAATTAAGTTCAATGCAATTCTTTTGCAGAGATGTCATGTTTTTGGTTAAACCTATCAGACTCAAATGAGAAGTCTTCTCCTGTGTTTCACTGAAGCATGTAGCTGCAGGAAGGCTGAGCTGTGTGTGCAGATGGCAGGCACATGCACCAAACAAAGGCCGGCTCAGCCAACAAGAACTAACTGCCCCGTTGACTGTTTTTGACTTGCAGCCAAGAGTCCAGGCCCGGGAAAAGCTCTGAGCCCAGCTCTGGTCTGCAAAGTGTGTGGAGACACCAGCAGCGGGAAACACTATGGCATCTATGCCTGCAATGGTTGCAGCGGCTTCTTTAAGAGGAGCGTGAGGAGGAGGCTCATCTACAGGCAAGTAAACACTCACCTGCCAAACTCACTTTATAGGCTATCCTTCCACCGCATTTGGGTCAGTTCTAACTCTGGGAAACCAAAACAAAGAAATGACAAACATTCCAACAAACATGTGCAATTTACCATCAAAAAGTAATGACCAAAAAACTACAGTTAAAGAGCTATAAATAAATGTCATTTATTTTTAAACAAATATATACAAATAAACAAAAATGCATATTTGAAATTTTTTTTTACTGTGTATGTTGGTTAGAAAATATTTTTTGTTTGTTTAGTAAAGGTTCTGACTAATTTTTGCTAAAAAATTCTGCACATTTTTACAGAACTATGTAGTTTTATACTAAAAGAGTGTTTGTCCTTCAATAAACTTCTATGTTTTCTATGCCACTGTTTGTGTAAAAGTTATTGTGCGTTGATCAAAAAAGTAACTGGTTTGAATCTGTTCTTCACAACAACATAATGATCCATTAGATGTGCAAACGTTTTTTCATATCACTTAGTTTTTCTTACTTTATCTTGGTGTTAGCAAGTAAATTATAATGAAATATATTTTTAAAATAATTTTTAAGTAGTTATGATTTAAAAAATGTATTTGTTTATTTTTATTTGTGCCTCTTATATGTCTAATACATTTATCATTTAGATGAAGTTCACTCACATGGCACTTAAACATGGCCTAGTCTGATCAAAGTGTCCTTCAGCAAAAACAACAAATGTTTAGATGAGCAAAGAGCAAAAACATGAACCAAACTTTCTTAGTAATAAAGTTTCACCTGAATCCTTCATTAAACAAAAGAACAAACTAAAGTCTGACTTTGCATGTTTGTGTCTTTAATGTGTGAAGAACAACCAGAAACAGGTCAGTGTATACATCTGTTTTGATTGGACTTTAAGAGCTTGATTGGGTCCACAGGTGCCAGGCAGGTACCGGCAGGTGTCCAGTGGACAAAGCCCACCGGAACCAGTGTCAGGCATGTCGTCTGAAGAAGTGCCTTCAGGCCGGCATGAACAAAGACGGTGAGCTTCCACCACCTGTCACAGTCACCCCCTTGTCTGTCAAAGTGCGCAACCTGAGCCCCCCCTCATGTAATCTCCTCACTGTAGCCGTACAGAACGAGCGGCAGCCCCGCAGTACCGCCCAGGTCCGCCTCGACTCCATTGATGTGGACCCTGAGAAAGAGCACCTGGCCACCACAAGAGAACCTGCATCCTCGTCGTCCTCTTCCTCCTCCTCTTCCTCCATCAGTTCTGTCATCACATGGCCCCACATCACTTCCTCAATGGCCATCACGTCCTCTGTCACCTCCCAGCGCTGCATGAGTCCTCAGAACAACCACCGTTTCATGGCCAGCCTCATGACGGCTGAGACCTGTGCCAAGCTGGAGCCTGAAGATGGTGAGGAAGTCAACATCTCCTTCATCTAAAAAATGTTCATACTTTTGGGAATATTTGGAGGATAGTAGATTTTTCTCCACACAGCCTGAAAGCAGCTCTACTGTAAACTCTGAAGCTCAAGTTGAGAGTGTAGAGCAGCAAAACAATTTTAGAGCAGCTCCTAAAATCTGAGGAGGCTCAGGGTTTTCTCCAGATTGCTTTTTATGTGCTGACTTTGGGTTAACTACAATTAATTGTTGATTTTTTAATGTGGCAAAAATTCTGACAAAGACTCTGTGAGATCTGACCACTTAAAAGAATGAGCTCCTTTGTTGACTCTGACCTTCTCTTTCTGTCTCAGTGGATGAAAACATTGATGTGACGAGCAACGAGCCGGAGAGAGCATCCTCAGAGTACCACATGGCTCTGTACCCCTCCAGCTCAGAAAACATTTATGAGACCTCAGCCAGGCTGCTCTTCATGTCTGTAAAGTGGGCCAAAAACCTGCCAGTTTTCTCCAACCTGCCTTTCAGAGACCAGGTGAGAGCAGCCACACAGTCTCAAAAGAGAACTCACTATCCTGATTCATGATTAAATAGATAACATCGTAATAATAACACCGTAATGACAGGACAATACAGAAAACATGAAACAAATTTTCCTGAAACAATGAATTTTGACAACCTATGCAGAAAAATACTTTGGCTTAAGACCTATAACCCTTTGATAGAGACTCACATGCTTGAAGTTCCACTTTGTTTATCTTTTGATCTATTTTCGAAGTGTTACTTTTTTCTGTTTAATTATGAGTATGCCCTTTTTAGCTAAATCAAATGCCTTTTTCTAGATAGAACATAGTTTCTGCAGAGCGGCAGGAGTTCTTTAGAAATTTGCCTCTGAGTGGAAACAACCCCACCTTGACTTTCCATCGCCCATCTTTTTGCATTCGCTCCCTTTAGCTTACAGCCCCTCACAACCCCACCCTAACATATTGGTGAAAAAAAAAAAACAGGCGAGCAATATCAGAGCTATCCAGTTGTACAGGTTTGGTCCAGATTCCAGCTCAGACGAGGAAAACAAAGTCATACATAGATCTATTTGTCTACATGTGGATTCAGAGAAGGGAGCTTGTGGCCCACCCAGCATATTTTTCATATAACAAATACAAATTTTTTTTAAACGACATTTTTTTGTCTGCTCCTGATTTACAACGATTTGGATAAAGATATACTCAGAAATTCCGTTTAAAGGTTATTTTCTCTACATATGTCCTTTATCATAAAACTTGCAAAAAAACATGTTAAAAACACTAAATGCTATTTGATAGTAGGTCTTTATTAGGACCAGAGTTCTCTTGTTTTGTTCTAATTGGAGTTCATGGAGTTGCTATACTTGCCGAACCAAGAAGACCATTACAGAAATATTAATTGCCCAATGTAGTGCTGTCATTTCAGAAAATTACAGTGAGAACAAACAAAAACTTAAAATTAAATCTAGATTGCACAAAAAGCCAACGAAGAAAGGCTAAAGCACGTATCCACATCTAAACTGCATAGTTTGGTTTATCTGTTATCGTTCCATAAATGAGTCAAGCAGATATGGTTGCGTGATAACTTGTGCATTTCTTTTGGCCAAACACTGCTGCTGCATTCACAGGTGATCCTGTTGGAAGAAGCGTGGAGCGAGCTCTTCCTCCTCTGTGCCATCCAGTGGTCATTGCCGCTGGACAGCTGCCCGCTACTGTCCCTGACGGATCTCTGCCCCGGCATGCAGGGCAAAACCAGCTACACCAGTCTAGACCTGCGGCTCCTGCAAGAGGTCTTCAGCCGCTTCAAGGCCCTCGCCGTTGATCCCACAGAATTTGCCTGTCTTAAGGCCATTGTGCTTTTTAAACCCGGTTAGAATCACACAAAATGTGTCTGTTCTGTCATTGACATTATAAACAAACCCAATGTAATAGTTTACCGGTCTTATGTTTTCAGAAATGAATGACGCTTGATTACATTTTTATAGAGGAAAGGGCTTTTAATGGGTTCCTTAATTCAACTGAAGATTTTAAGATTCGTCTTTCCCAAACAGAGACTCGAGGTTTGAAGGATCCAGAACAAGTGGAGAACCTCCAGGATCAGTCTCAAGTCATGCTGGGACAACACATTCGCTCCCACTACCCCAGCCAACCAGCCAGGTAGGAATGAAGAAACAGATCTCAGATGAAGCTAGTGATAACACATTTGTCAGGTCTTGTTGTCAAATTAGTGATTTGGTTTGTTAACTAAGTCAGAAATACGGTTTGTAAAAATGCCAAGCACATGTTGGACCTCATCTGACATTGATTTGGTCTTTAAGACTGATTTCTAGAGTATGTTTTAAAGGTCTTTGGTGTCTTTAATGGTCTTTGATGTCTGCTGAGGATCATTCTGTTTTCATCTTTCAGGTTTGGGAAGCTGCTGCTTCTCCTCCCCTCACTTCGTTTCGTGAACTCGGAGCGGATCGAGTTGCTGTTCTTCCATAGGACCATTGGAAACACTCCCATGGAGAAGCTGCTGTGTGACATGTTTAAAAACTAAATCACACACAACCCTGTGTGCAGGTCTCAGTGTGATTCAGACCGATAATGTGACAGATGTTTACTTCCTTCACTGCACTCATTTTAGAGTGGTGCATCTTGTTATTTTTGTAAAAAATCCCTTCCTTGCTTCCATGTCTGCTGAACCATGAAAAAACAATTGAAATGCTTGCTGTCTGTTTTAATCATATTTAGACAAAAATGTATGTCTCTGCTGACTTCATTTCATCCTGTAGTATTATTTTTTTAGTGTTTCATCATCAGTGTCACAGTACTGATGTCTGTTGATAGATGGATTGTGCCCTACTTCTGTCAATAATGTGACTTAAGTTTTGCCTTTTTTAAGTAAAACGTGTTGAAACAGATTTCTGACAACGAATTATTCTACCGTACAGAACTGCACCAACTTCAAAATGAATCTAATTATTTTTTATCTTACTTTCATTGACTGTATATGAGAACTGGAGTGAGTGTGATGTCCTCCATAGAAAATGGTTTACTTCCAGGTCCAACCAAATTACGTTAATTCAATCACAGTACGACATGCTCACATGTTGGGCAAAAATATTTTTTTGCCTAGAGCGGAATGCAGCCCAGAGCCCAGCCTGGTTAGACATGAGGGCCAGCAGCATCTGATTTGTCAGTTTATAACTAAAATAACGTGAAATACAGTAAAAATATAATGAAAAAAGAAGAAGAATGTGTTAAAAAATGTGTCAGAGCAAGAACAGTTATTTTGACTAATAGAATGACTAAGTGATTAATGTTTATTTTTCTGTAGAAGTCTGTCCAAATTTGGCTTATTGCAGCCAGTGGGTACTTCATGTTTGGAACGCGGGGGGGGGGTGTCACTCAGTCCAGCTCTCAAAGTCCTATACAGTCAGTGCTTATTTTGCCATCTTTCCAGCATAGCCTTTTAAACACACCTTTTTCTGGCTTGAACACAAAAAATGATTCCACTCACACATTTGGAACTTGCCTCAAACTGATAAATCTGTTTGGATAAATAAATTCATCAATTAATACATTTATTGTTGCACCCCTAGTTTTTGGTAATATGGTATTTGCAAAACCGTGAGATTGGAAAAAGTGAACCACAATACAGTAAGGCCCAACTGTAATGTGTGTTTCAAATTAATGGAATCTCTTCCAGATTGATGTGTTGATTCTATGAGAAAATTCCTTATGAGTTTTCTGATGATCCTGTGTTATTGCTTCTGTCAGCCTAAGTCAGATTTTCTACAACACATCGGTAAAGTTACTTCTTTTTAAACAGTATTTTTTTCTAATGAAAAGATTCACTTTAAATTGAAAAAGATCTAAAAGCTTTTTTTTGTGCTTTGTAATTGGCTGAGCTGCTCTTCTTGTTTATGTTTGCCATGAGCAGCTGCTCCTGATTCAAAACAAACTAAATGAAGAAATACTCAGAAATGCATTTTGGAGGTTAGTTTTCTTTATATATGTCCTCCATCATCAGAAAAGTGCTACAAGATGATATAATGATGTAAACCTACCCAGGGTAAATGAGTATCAAATCTCAAACGTACCTCTCCGCTCTCATTGGCTGAACTTCATGAAGCTCTGTTGCTGATGCCAAACAACAATGGTCCAAGGCCTGATGGCTTTCCTGTTGAGTTTTACAAAGAATTCTGGGAACAGCTGGAACAAACTTTTTTATAAAATTGTTACATTTAACAAGGAAAGCCAATCATCACTGCCACCTCACATGAATTCAGCTAACATAAAAGCTTCAATCGCCCCATTTCTCTAATCAATGCAAACGTAAAAAAGAATTGCAAGCCACTAGCACAGAGAATAGAAAAAGTCACTCCCCATCTAATTCATCATGATCAAACTGGATTCATTAAAGGTAGACACTCAAGTGACAATGTCCGCAGACTTGTTAACAAAATAGATTTTGCCACTATTTTTAAAAACCAGGAAACGACCATACTCTCATTGGATGCTGAAAAAGCATTTGACAGAGTAAACTGGAAGTTCCTCATTGCTGCCCTCCATAAGTTTGGGTTTAGGGAATCCTTCATTGATTGGATCAAAATTGGGGGATGGTGGTGGGTTTCATGTCTGGGGTGGTGGGGGCTCTTGGTGGTGGGGCCACGCGCTAGGCCCCCTGGCACGGTGGGAGGGCTGCACTTCTGGCTGGGCTAGGGCTTGCACTCTGTGCTTCCATACCTCACTGCTCTCATTTTTTGGGGGCTCGTGTGGCGGTGCTGCGGGCCCTGGTCTGGTGCTTGGCCGGGCTGCTGGGCAGGCGGATCTTCTCCGTTGGCCCCATTGTACGGGTGTGGGGGGGTCCTGGACAATGCTGCTGCCTCGGCGGGGTTCTTGGTGTAGGGATGGCCGGAAGCTGTTCCTTCTTTTCTTTTCTTTTTTTTTTTACATTCTTACAGATTGAAGATGATTACAGCACATATTGAGGCTGTGGCTGGGACCTCTGCGTATCCTAATGGTACGCCGTTGAGACAGGTGGGTCCTCAGCTTTATGATAGTATACGGGAATTCACTCCGAGACCTTTGAATGCAGCACCTTAAGTGTTGCCATGGAAACCAGGTTCGGACCCAGTGACACATTATTCAGATTGCGTGAACCTTTGGACATCTCAAACAGGTAAACATCCCTCCAAATCCCCAGAAACAGAATTGATGTTTAGAACAGTTTTGCTGGTGGGGCTTCCTGGGCCTGTAAAGGACAAACTCGAGCAAAACCCAGATCTGCTTCTGGGGCCACAAGACAGATTTCAGAGGCAAGTTACTCATGCTCTAAAGAAACACATTGATTATTAGCAGAAAGATGAGACACAGTTGAAGGACATGGAAGTGCAGCTATTAAATTACAACAGGCCGTACAGATACAACACAAATGAAAAAGGTTGATAAAAAAACAGAAAAAGGAAGAGCAGGAAGTCAGGGAGCAGAGTATGATGTTGGCAATGACCGATGTGTGGCGGTGTTGGTGTTGGGGGTCGTAGAAGAGGTGGATATGCTGGGGGGAGAGGTGGATTCTGGTCTGCCCCACCACCTAATGATGGTTGCTTCAACTGTGGAGCCATGGATCACTGGGTGAAGGAGTGTCCTCATGCGAACTGGAACTCCGCTCAGGCCCCACCCCCTATGAGAGGGCGAGGTGGTGGCTTCAGAGGTGACAACCCCAGCCCATGGCGACAACATCATCCTGGTCCTCTTCAAGCTGGTCAATACTATGGTGGCAAACACTGCCTTTCATCACACTTTTGCAGACGTGTGTGGCTGGACCGACACTCAGACATTCTTACATCCACTCACCTGGGACGCCAGTGAACTTACTGGGCAGAGACCAAAAGACTAATGCAACTATTCTGTGTGGACCCGAGGGATTACACATCAGGATCCCTAATGGACATGAGATGAACTGTCCAACTGGAATGTATACACATGGACAATTATTGGTGCATCCTGTACAGCCGCTTTCTGAGCCCTCCGCTGACATCTATTGGGCTCCCTTGGAATCTGACAAAACAGACTGGGGTTCATTCTGTCTTCCAGGCATGGAAGCCTTGGATACGATCTCTGGCTCCATACCGTCCTCCCATTGACCCTCTACATTGTACTCTGTATTATGATAGAGAAGGTGATGAAGTGTACAGGGAACTGTTTAGGGAAATTGAGGAGTCTGAATGGCATGTTTTGTCTACCCACATGTACATAGGTGAAGAGGGGGTAGCAGCTCACTGTAAATTAACTGATGAACAATCAACATGGTATAAAATGGAGGACACGACTGTGCCTCACATTTCTTTGGCCTTAGCTCCAGGGAAAGAAGCTAGGGAGTTAGGTCCAATGGTGAAACGTCTTAGCGCCCTACAAGACTGGTTCAGCTCGGATGTCCCACAGGTGCAGTATTCTCCTTCCAGTAAAGCTTATAGAATAAATGTAACCGCGAAAGACCTTGGTATTTTAGAACATAAAGTATTAACACATGACCATGGGCGTGAACATTCATATCATGAGATGGCTAAAGCTATGCTGGACCATTTAGCAGAAGGTCCCTGGTCTAAAGGTCCTTTTGACGTTGGTTTTTGTAAATATCTTCCTCCTATTAAATTAGATATAGATGAACGACAACCTGTATATAGAAAACAATACCCCTGGCCAAAAGAAGCCAATGAAGGTATGGAAGAGACTAAATGAAGCTACCAAGACACCAGTTTTACCAGTTCCTGATCCTTATTGCATTTTGACCTCACTGGGCCCAAACTATAAATGGTTCATTGTTGTTGATCTGGCAAACGCATTTTTCTGTCTCCCTTTGGCACCTGAAAGCAGGAAATATTTTGCTTTTTATTATAAGGGTAGCAGGTTGCAGTACCAAAGACTACCACAAGGGTTTAAGTGTAGTCCAGGCATTTTCAATCAGGCTTTAAAGACAATGTTAGAAACTGTGATTCTTCCTGAAGGCTGTATGTTGGTGCAGTACGTTGACGATCTGCTTTTGGCAGCACCTACAGCAGAGACCTGTTTACAGGCCTCGTCCATACTTCTGAGAAGATTATGGATCTGCGGCTTCAAAATGTCCATGAAAAAGCTGCAGTGCTACAGAAAGTCTGTCACTTTCCTAGGACGCACTGTTTCTGCTCAAGGTTTTGCAATGTCAGCGGAACACAGATCTTCCATTTTGAAACATTCCACACCTCAGACAGTCAGAAAGGTGTTCTTGTATAGCAGTGCTCCTTTAGATTAACTGGAAACCAGACAGCCACCATGCATGCAACACTAATAAAGAAAACAGCACACATCGTCATGGGACATCCACTCATCATTTTGACAGAACACTCCATTTTAGCATATGTGGCCTCCACTGCATTCACCCTATCAACACTCAGACCGACCAGGCGGATGAAGGAACTCACAGCATCTCACATTCAATAAACTCATCAAGGTATAAATATGGCAGATTGTATTGGAACAACAGGTGAGAAACATTAGTGTGACGACCGAGTCAGACACGACACAAAAGCCAGATTTGACTTACAGACAGAACCTTTAGTGATAGGAAGAAACTTATTTACTGATGAATGTTGTTGACAGAGATTTCCATTGTTTACACAGACATGCTGGACACAGCCTATGGTAAGAGGTATCTATTGGTGATTGTTGATTCTTTCACTGGATGGCCAGACGCCTATCCATGTGCACGCGAAGACTCTACCTCAGTCATAAAATCATTGGTTAATCTTTATATTCCAGTTAATTGTTTCCCAGCCTTAATCAGGTCTTAGAATGGCGCCTACTTTCAAAACTCATATCTTAAAAAGCTGGGGCCAGGGTAAAATTGAACACATAGAAATAGGAAAAAATGGCTAAAATGTGTGCAACCAGCAAAATGAAATGGGTTCAGACTCTCCCATTAGCTCTTTTAACTGTTAGAGTCTGAACCGGGCCACAGGTTTCTCTCCATATGCGCTCTTGACAGGTCGCCTGATGTAGGTCCTGCAGCTGCCATCCACCCCTGCAGGAGGTGCCACTTCCAGACCTGTCATGTAAGCCATACTGGTCATAATTGCATTCCTTTGTCTCTAACATCTTTTCACAGGTAGATGATCCCGCCTGCAATGACCCACCAAAGGATCCAGAACCGTTCACTTGCGTTTATAGTCTCACTGATATCACTTTTTCATGCTAAGACCTGCAGAGGACCAAAAGTGACTTTTTTCTTTTTTCATTCATTTATTCATTTTTTTCTTCAATTCTTATTTTTCATTTTTTACTGTTTCATTATTGTTTAACCACTTTTTACCCCACCATGCCCTCTGATTGGAGAACCTGGGATTCCCCAGGTCCAAGAGGGGAGGGTAACATTGGGAATTTTCTTTGTATTGCTTGCATCTTTTGTTGTTTTGAATTTAATGTTTGAAGAAGCCCCATGGAAAAACAGAACCCAAGGTAATGAGACACACCCAGATGAAGGTAACCACACACACGCCAATAAAAAACACCTGATTAGACACAGGCAAGACACACGTGAAGCGGTCAAAGAGATGGTGGCGGGCTGGTTTGGAGTACCAGGAATCAGGCTGTGGGCATACGACCAAAGGGTAAGAGTAACAATACCACAAAGTACTAGCACCATTTTTACAATTCCAATTAACTTTGAAAAGATTTGGGGAAGGTACAGCGATGACTGGGAGAGGATGGGAGAACTGGTGGTAAGCGTGTAAAATGAGGATGTGGACAGTTGGTTCACGGTTCACACTGGCGTCTCGGCCCAAGATAACAATGGGTTACTTTTAGCAGAACAGGCCGCCAACATGACCCAAAGGGATTGTTTGGTTTGTATGGGACCCAGGCCACTAGTCAAAGTGGTCCCAGGACCCTTGGCTTCAGACTGTATTGTTGATTTAATGACTAACACCAATCCACAGAACCCCAACTGCACAAGATGGGACAGAGTGTATCCTTTGGTTCCGACTTTGAAAAGAAAACCTATTTTTGATAGACTTGTGGCTCCTGGCAATTTCTCTTGTGTTAGCAGTCCTACAGGTGGAGCTCATAAATTAGTACAGGTAAATCAATCTTGGTGTTCTGATGTTGTGCATGTGACTAATTTCTCCCCTCAGAGCCGTATGGACATCTGGTGGTGGTATGGTAAGAATCACTTGTATGATAAACTCTCCAAGAATGTTGACAGAATTAATTATGTAAATTATTAAATAAAGAGATTAAATAATTATACACAAGCAGACTTTGAAGCTATGAAAGGACAGCTAGACGCAGACGCACTGATGACCTTCCAGGACGGGATTGCTCTAGACATGCTCTTGGCCAAAAAAGCAGATGTATGTGGTATTTTTGGAGACATGTTTGACGTATGATTAACTTTTGGGTCCTTTTAAATGCAATTATTGAGTGTTACTAACAAATAAAACTAAATTCCTAACACGGTAAATTCTTTTGGGTGTTGAAAATAAGAAGGTTAAAGCTCCACGTGAATATTTGCTGAGAGGCAGTTTAACTTACACAGATGTTGATTCCACCCATGTCAGGAGGTTTATTTTGTCCTGTTTTACTAGATGTGTTTTTGTGTGCCATTTTAACCGTTTTGCAGCACTGTCATATCCATTTTTGCAGTTACTTAAATGTGGCCTCCTCCGGAGGCCAAGAGGGGGAATGAAGAAAATAAATAAAGACTTTTGTGTGTGTCATAATAATTCAGTATTAACCAGTATGAAAATTTAGTGTAAAAAGTGATAAGCTTGGTAGACATTGAATACTTAAACAAAAGGGTTTTTTCATGGTTTAAACTTTGCAGACATTTTTATGATTGTGTGAATGAATGATAGGATAGTTTCTCACAGCAGACAAGGTTAGTTCACAAAGGGAGTATGCTGCTTTGAAACAAAATGTGTGCAGGCGGGAGTGAACGGAAAGCGGATAAGGAGTCGACGAGGAGCAGAGGCACCTGGGAAAGGGAAAAGGCCGACGGTGGGAAAATACATCTCCAGGGAGAAGATCCAACCTCTTATTTTGATCCAACCTTCTTTTTGCATGTTGTGTATAAAACTCTGGATCAAAGGGAAATAGGATGTCTTCATTCTTCGTGCACGGAGAAGAGCATCCGCTAGATGCTTTCCTAGGGACAGCTGAAGACCCTAAACTCATGTATTAGCTATTTTGGTGTCAGGAATAAATCTTTGGTGGAAAAACCTCAAAATCGTTCCAGACCTCGATTTTTGAACACACACTTAGGCATAATCGGCGAATTATAGCCTACAGTAATCAATATGAAAATATATTTTGACACAAAAAAAAAACCGCTACATACCTTTTTTCCCAGCAAGGATTCCCACAAAGTCTGTGGAAGCAGCTCCCTGTGTCCTCCTGAGCGTGTGCAGAACAAGTCCAGACTAGTTCAGGTCGGTTACAGAATGAGTGTATCTGAAATTTGAGTTTGAATAAATCTATTAAATTTGAGTTTTGGGAAATTAAATTATGCTGTTGTTCAGTGAAATTATTTTTTTATAAGGAAAAATTAAGTTGCAAAAATATTTTAAATAATTACTTTGAGATAACTTAATTAGATAACTTAACCATAAAGATTATAAATGCATCCTTATATCCTCACTTTAGGACTACAACTGTTGTAGTCCCTAAAAGAAATAATAGCCCAGCCAGCAAGGCCAAGTGGGCCCCATTTGATATAAAAGTGGCCAGAAAATGTGGGCCCCAATTGGGTTTGTCCGCAATCCTGGTGGGGGTCCACCTGTGTTTGCCCATTTTGCCTTAGGTGGGCACTCAGTGGGCTGCCAGCCTACCAGTCCGGCAGAGCAAGCGAGTGTCTTCGCCCAGGGGCTGGTAGAGCTAGCAGGGTCACTGCCAGGCTGCAAGGTCAATACTCCCGGTGGAAAAAAAAAAAAAAAAAAACCAACCCTCTGCATTTAACCAGACTTGGGACCGGCACATGAAGGCACTGGTTTGTGCCTCCTTGTGGTTGCATTATTGTTTTTTTTTTTTTTTGCTGTTGTTTCATTTTTTTATTATTGTTTTTTTTCTTTTTTTTCTTTCCTTTTTCCTTGTTTTTGTTTCCTTTTTTTCTGGAGTTTTTTTGTTTGTGGGACACCAGAGTTCCTGGAGAAAATCCCACACATCCCAGTTGAAGAGTCAAAGTTCTCCAAAAGGATGTTTTTGCACTTCAGAGAACCCCACATCTTCTATTTCTCTCTTCTTTTTCCTCCTGTTTTTCTTTTTAACTAATTTCTCTTTATCTGGTTTTGTTCTTCCTGTTTGTTCGTCTTCTTCAAAGCCTTGATTTTTGTGTGACGTGAAGGCTTGAATTATTCTTGAAAGGAACCTCCTAATTCCTCTAAAGCGCTTTGGTTTTGTCTTGAATTGATCGTCCTTGCAGCTGCTTGGACTTTGCTCTTGAGGTGTTTCTTCTTCAAGCAGATGAATGGAAACCATTTCTAGAACAGATCCATCATCTGCGGTGGGAATTTCACAGGAAGAAGCAGGAGAGTTTTGTGCTTCTTCCTGAAGCTGGGCCTCAACTCTCTTGGGGGATTTTTGAGAATCTTGAGTCTGATTTGTAATCCCAGCTTGTCTTGGTGCAGCGTCTGGCTGATGAGGAGGTTCCTTGTCCAAGGGGAGGTGGTCTTCTGCTTCAAGGAGGAAGGCTTTCTCACAGCTGTTGGCTGGTTGGCTGTCATGGCCAGGCTGAGTTTCTGGTTCATCTTTTACTCCATGCCATGCCCTTTTGGCGAAGGCGGGAAGTGCAGAGCTTTCACGCGCCGGACGCCAGTCCGAATCTCAGAGTCTCAAATTTTTTCTTTTTTTTTTCTTTTAAATATAAAAAATATTTAATTTAACCAGGAACACAGAATGCAAAATACAAAAACAATTTTTGTGATCCACACGGCCCCACTACAGTTTCAGAACAAATAAAGGTTTAAAAAAACACTATCCTCAGAGTTGCCATGTGATTGACAATGATGAATATTCAAATAGAAAGTTTTCATCAAATTGAAAGTCATGCCCTTTTGGCGAAGGCGGGAAGTGCAGAGCTTTCACTCGCAGGACGCCAGTTCGAATCTCAAGTCTGCAATTTTTTCTTTTTTCCTTATAAATATAAAAACTATTTAATTTATTCAGGAACACAGAATGCAAAATGCAAAAACAACTTTTGTGATCCACACGCCCCCACTACAGTTTCAGAACAAATAAAGGTTTAAAAAAAAACCACTATCCTCAGAGTTGCCATGTGATTGACAATGATGAATATTCAAATAGAGAGTTTTCATCAAATTGAAAGCCATCCCCTTTTGGCGAAGGCGGGAAGTGCAGAGCTTTCACTCGCAGGACGCCAGTTCGAATCTCAAGTCTGCAATTTTTTCTTTTTTCCTTATAAATATAAAAACTATTTAATTTATTCAGGAACACAGAATGCAAAATGCAAAAACAACTTTTGTGATCCACACGCCCCCACTACAGTTTCAGAACAAATAAAGGTTTAAAAAAAAA
>BSAI01003811.1:5835-18413 GCA_036245035.1 Adrianichthys oophorus | reverse complement strand
CCCCCAAAACCATGCTCCTCTTCATTTTATTTATTAGAGAATTGTTTCTTTTGTTTACAGAACTTTTTGAATCAGAATTCACTGAAAAATAATTCATCAGAAAATGTTTATAAATTCTGCTGAATTTGAATTTGTTTAATTCCAGTTGACATTTAGCACCTCCAAACATTCTGCTTTCTTGTCTACAACATTATCTTCTGTTTGTTCAAAATAACACCTTCAGCCCATCAGCGCCACCTCCTGCTTAAACCACTGCTTTAAGTGGTCAACAAGAGGTGGCAGGACTCTCTTTTCTGGAAGTCGATACAGAAACTTTTAACCTGATAAACATTGTTTCTCACTGTTTTCCCCACAATCTATTTATCATAGACACTTATCATCCTACATCCATAGCCAACGTCTCCTCAGTACTGCAGTTGCTAACATCCCTGAGTTAAAGCACACACGGCATGGTTCTTGCCAGTAACCGTCTTGCAGCATTCCGCCGCCGTACCAAAGTACGATGTACAAGTCGATGTACAAGTCATCCATGTTTCTCACAAATAACAGCAAGTTACGACTATCCTAATTATCGATTTGTCTGGGCCAATCACCATCTTACACTTCATCGTCGGCTTAAACTAAAAAAGCAAAGGTCAACGGTCAAAGGTCAACTAAAGTGTCCTTATCTTAACCCACCCCCTCCCATACACGCATCAAACAAATACTGGTTCTGGTCCCAAACCATTTCAATACCGGTAGCTGTCATCTCTCCAGTCACTTTTATGAACAGGAACACACAGAGTTAAAACTCAAGTACCAGTTAGATCACACATTTATTGAATATTCAAGAGTAATTAAGGCCATTTCTCCAAATCTAAATCAATGGATTAATGCAAGTATAAGACATTCTTTGATTTGACCTCAGCTCCCATCCTTGGTCATTGACAATGTCTGTCTGTCAGATCAAAAGTGCAATAATACATTTTAAGATTCTCTTTGACATGTAAATGATTTCTTCTACCTATTAAAAGAAAAACTCTGTCCCCAAGTTTTTCAAAAAGTGATACTTGTAATATTAGACGCAATTTCTCCTTCTGCCAAAAATGAAAGCGGTCAATTTCAAAACAATTAACGATATGTATCCCCGTATCCCTGCACTTTAGGTTCAATATTCAAGATAATATCTGTCAAATATGTAAAAATGACATAAAAATTACTTTGAAACCCAAAAGCATCTATTTTTTGAATGTAATGTGGTTAATAATTCAATGGCTTTCAACAAAAAATACAATTCCAATATTTACATACTCTGACATTCCATTTGGTTGTGTTGACAAAGAAAATTCCGTTTTTGTTCAACAACTTAGTTATTTTTAGTAAAATTTACATCCACAAATGTCCTTTTTTGTAAGAGAGTCCCAACTTTTTGTTTTTAAAAATGAGTTTCATCTTTTTTGTGAAGCTCTTAAAAAGATCAAGAACAAGAATTGCCGCAAAACTTTTAAATTGTTTGTCGGTTTACTTAGACTGATATGATCTTTGCTTACCCTTTACTTTATGGATATTCTTAGTTGGGTTATTTTATCTTTAATGCCTTATATATCTGAATACTCTAGATAATATTTTTTTATAATTTCCATTATTTATTTTATTTTGTTGATTTGCTTTATGTTAAAGTATTTTTTTTTATTTGTCCTTTCCTTTTCTCTCCTTTACCAAGGAATATGTGGAATTCTTTTTGTCATCATATATAATCATTGATATATAGTGTTGATAAAATGACATGTTTTGTATTGTCTGATTTGTCAATAAAAAAAGAAAACTTTTATGAACAGGAAACAGAAATCATTTCAGCATTCCAAAACTGTGACACTGCTGCCACCTACAGGGGACCCTGTGCACCAGCATAGTCACGAAAAGGACTTCACTGCTGTTTCACTGAAACTACGCTGAACAAAAATTTAAACACAAAGCTTTGTTTTTGCTCCAATTTTCATGAGATGAACTCAAAGATCTGAAACGTTTTCTACAAACACACAAAAAAGCATTTCTCTCAAACAGTGTTCACAAATCTGTTTAAATCTGTGATTGTGAGAACTTCTCCTTTGAGATAATCCATCTCACCTCACAGGTGCGTCATATGAAGGTGCTGATAAGACAGTATGAGTATTGCACAGGTGTGCCAAAATCTTTCACAAACCTGCGATAGTACGAGGCAAGGCAAATAAAACGTCTCACGTCACGGATAGATGTGGGAGTGGGCCATGCCTGCACCTTACAGACTTTGGGTCGGTGGCCACATCGTGCTCTGACACAACATGACCAAGGTAGGCAACTTGATGGCGAAAAAAGCAGCATTTGGTGGGTTTAAGCTTTAGGTTTGCTTGCTTGAGTCTGTGAAGCACTTGACTTGGCTAGTACAATGACATCATCAAGATAAACAAAACAGGTATCCCACTGCATACCTGCCAGGACATGGTCCATTAAACGCTGGAATGTTGCGTGTGCGTTGCACAACCCAAAAGGCATTCCATTACATTTAAAAAGACCGTTTCAAGTGCAAAAGGCAATAGCACGGCGGGCTTGTGGTGAGAGTTCAACTTGCCAGTATCGTGAGGCAAGGCATCCAAGGTGCTGAACCACTTTGCAGCAGCAAGCGAGTCCAGGGTGTCTTGAATGGGACCTGCGGGCAGGTGGACTTCGGAAGTTACTGGATGGAGGAACAGTCTCTGCTGGCTGAAGGAGGCCTGCAATGGCACCTCCTTTAAAAGTCACAGGTTTGTTGCCAGGGTTAAAAAGGTATAGTGGCAAACTTTGGTGAGCTGGGCATCAACCAGGACTCTAGTGAGGAAAACTTTGTGCTTTTCCACAGAGCCTTTGGTGGGGCTGAGCATCATCACCCCTTTTTCAATGTCTCCAAATTTTACAGTCCCCTTCACCAAGTGCTCTTGACCAGGCTCTACCACTACCGTTCGGACTACTCTTGCAGCATGAGGCCTTAGGGCAGCCCCTTGTTGAAAGTAGGGCACCTCCTCACCGAACAAAATAATGCGGTGCTAAACAAAATCAAGGCAGGCTTCAGCTTGAGTGTGGAAGGGGGGACCAAGCAATACCTCAGTGCCAGCTATGTCTGCAACAGGGAAGTTTACTTCCATTTGATGGCGATTGATGTTGACAGGAAGCTTGGTGTCACCAAGCATTGGCACATCCCCTGGTCCCACCCCAAGTAAATTCTCTACTACAGATGAAGTCAGTGGGGGTCTCACATCAGGGTGAATGGCATTAAAATGGTACAAAGGAAACACGCTTCTCCAAACTCCACTGTCCAAAACTGCACAGACCTCCAGTCCATAGATGCTCATGTGAATGGCCATTTCATAACCTTGGGTCTTAAGGTGAACTGTGGGCTTTGACCTTTGACCTGGAGCACTTGGCATGAATGTTTTAGTCTTTTTTGGTGGGGATGAAAGCTAAAAGTTAAGAAAAACCAAACAAAAAGGCATATTTAGAAAGTTTCTTTGGGGAGAAAAGAGCCAGTGAGGACCCAAAGAACAGCCTCTGACTTCAGAGAAACAAAGCTGCTGTTTACAGACGAAACCTGGAGTCTTCTCCAGATTTACAAACATTACAGACACGATGGATTCATGTTCATTATATTTTTTAAAAACACCAGTTTTACGACAGTTGTGTCATTTCGTTTTGCTTTATTTATTCATCACATCTGAAACGCTGGACGCGGCTGAAGTTAGTGTCCGGCTGTTAGCCTCCACTTTGTGCTTAAAGGGAAAACCTTCATCCCAAAGTCTACGTTTAAACCAGCTACAAACATTTCACAGAGAATAAAGATTCAATCAAATACAGTCGCCGACCAGCTGAAGATATTTCCGGACCGAGGAATCTTGTAAAAGGGACATTGAGGGATTTTTCCTGCATAGAGAAAGGTGGAATTAGGCAGGAGTCTGTTGAGCACAGAAAATGTTCCTCTGTGTGGAGTTTTGAAAGACTGAAAAACTTGAAGCATTTGTCCAGATGTACATTCTTCCACAGAGTTGTGCCATCAATCCTCGGGTGCTTAAAAATATTTTACACTGAATATTTAGACTTTTCATTCCGAACCTTAGCTTCAAGAAATGTTTTCTAACTGGACCTCTTTGAATTTGAGTTGAATTTACTGTATGTCATTTGATCCTTTTTAAAGTCTTTTTAGTGTGTTTAGGGCTTTGTGAATGTGAAGATTCTCCTGCAGCTCATCAGGACTGCTCTGCTCTGACATCACTGTAGCATTTGACCAGCAGAGGGCACTGTAAGCAAGGAAAAGTGACTCCACGGGTCTACGGTTTATAGAGGTGAGGTCTGCTACAATATACATCTTCATCAATGCCTAACAAGAAAAGTGGAAAATACTGGATCTAATACATTAAAATAACCTAAACTTTAATAAGAAATTTATTCTGTCTATGGTAGACTGTCATCAGCAAGTGTGTGAGTTGTAATTTGATGGTTTTAACTTTTAAAAGACACTTTTTTCACAGAAGAAAACTTTAAACATTCAGGCAGACTCGCTCTGTTATGATAATAAATGATGTGAGTGAAATGCATTGTGGGGGAAAAGATCAGTTTAAACCAAAAAAATTACAAAAGCAGAACTGGAAAACTGTCTTCAGATCCAACAAACAAACTGGACACAAAAAAACTTTGATCAATAATTTATTTTACAGAACATTTGAAAAACAATAAAATTGATCAAAACCTATTCATTCATTCATTTTCCAAACCGCTTTATTCCTTGCGGGGTCACGGGGTTGCCGGAGCCTAACCCAGCTACCCATGGGCGAAGGCAGGGGACACCCCCGGACTGGTCGCCAGTCTGTCGCAGGGCAAAACATATTGATTTGCTAATTTAAATAAGCAAACTACAGAGACCCAACAACTGAGATCCAATGATCATATAAGTTGACCACTTAACCTATTAACATCCATTTTTGATATAATGTTTTTTCACTGAGTTTTTCTAGAATACGTTTGGGATTGGGTTGTAGAATTTACCGTCCCAACGAAATTGGTCACAATTTTTCAGATGGTTTTGAAGATGATGAAGAACCCTACTTTCAGCTCTTGGCCTGTCTTCTTCTTTGTTAACATTTTCTTGCATGATAACTTTTGGCTCCTCCTGAAATAATTTGCTTAGACTCTCAACCTCAGCACAGCTGCCGTATCCCCACTGTTGTCTTTCATTTGTGTCAAAACCAAATAAATTACTGCAAGATCTGCAAGGATCCATTCGTCTTCCTTCACTGATATTGAAAGCCTCACATTTGACATGAGGGGGCAGCTGAATTTGTCTACTAAAGTAAGACTTTATTTTTTTATCTGGATAATATGTCATTACAGCATCAGATACAAATCTATGCCAGTAACTAAAGCAGGACGAAGCAGCAAGGATTTCTCCAGCAGGGCGACCGCGCGTGCATGTAGACACTCCATAATATCTACAGGAATTAGGGGTGTTGATCCGAGAGATGCAAATGGTGGAGGCGAACAAAATCTTGGAAGAAGCCCCTTCTTTCAATTTATCAGTAATGTTTTTCAGTTCTTTTTTAATAAGATCTTCATTTTCTTGTCCATGAAGGCGGACGACCTGTTGGAAAAAAGATCACTATGTGAGCAAAAGCATCACAATCCCTTCCTGACCTAAAAATGAAATCTAGTGAAAGTATTTTATTGTTTTTAAATGTGTTTAAGTTTGAACTGAAATGACAGAATGGATTAAATGATGAAGGTCATATTTTTCTCTGTTTCTTTATCCTCTTCTGCAACTCTACATAGCTCATGGTGCTGGAGTCTACAGTCATATTTATTTTATGATTATTCCAAACCTTTAAAGCTGTTAAGGTCAGAGGCCATTTTGATTTCCGTCTGACACGAGCTGAGTTTCATTTTCTAGAAACAGAAACTCAACAGTAGGAAGAACTACAGGTAGGTGTGACACGGGTAGCGCTTCTGCAGTCCTGCTGGACTACAAATCCACAAGAAGTGGAAACAAAGATATTTTATCTGCATTATAGTTTAGTAAAAATGCAGTAAAAATAAAGCTGAAGGAAGTTTCAAAAATGTTTCTTTAACTTTTTATCATCTATGGTTGTCTTTGAGCTTATTAAATAGACATAATGACATATTCAATCATCAGAGAAGACCTTACCATGTCTAGCAGACAGGAAAATGGATCCCTCCTGGGAAGTTGGGTGGAATAAAGTTGAAAGGGTTGAGGATACGCCGTCTCCAAATCTTCCAATATGTCATCATCCAGAAGACTTTGGGGTGACAACGGTGGAGAGTTGATCACTCCCAGAAAGAACAGGCTGTGAAGAACCTGGGAATTCACAAAAAACACCAAAACACATCATTTCTTTTTTTTATCGTGTGTGATCATGTTTCCATTAAAGCCCACCTCATCCACCAACATGGCCGTGTCCTGCTCAGTCTGGTTACTCAGGTCAACCATCGTATGTATTAGGATGAAGGCATTCCTCCTGAAAACTCTTGCTTCCGACAGATGTTCAGTCCTACAATGAAAATATTACCGGAATCAGTTCTTGCGTCAGCAGCCTTTGGCAGAAAAGGTCAGAAAATCTATTCACTCACCTTTCTTCTTCTTGTGTGTCCATCTAAAGCAAAAGATGGATATAATAAGGTTATAAATCTGTGATAAAGGATGAAAACGAAAGGATGAAAAGGTTCTAAGAGATGGAAGCAGCTACTCACCATTTCACTGTCCGTTTTAGTAAAACTTTAGTTTCTCCTCTGGAGTTTTTCTTCACTCAGCTTGGAACTTCAAGCTTTGAAGTTTTCACTGCAAGTCAAGGTTTGCTCTCTAAATCTGAATCCTTTAAACGTTGATTTCAATGCCAGTTTGAACAAAACAGGAAGTTCCTAGCAAGGCGGGGCAAAAGAGCGGGTTGCAGGGTAGAAACAGTCAAGTTTTCTTGGTGTCAAGTTACAGCAACTCTTTGGGGGGAAATGACCAAAATGATAAGACTTTTATATAATGTTGATGTTATGACGGAACATCTGACAGCAGAGCAAGAACTAAAGTCCTCTGCAGGTTAGTTAGTTCTCGTTCCCCGTTAAGTTTTGTTTTACAGTGAAAGCATAACTTTAGAAAATGATGACTCATTCATTTCCGTAGGATTCTTCTTTTGTGTTTTGAAACTTTGTCTGCTTAGATCTGATATACAGCTAATCTGCAGTTAAAGTCACTATTAAAGTGTTTGAGGGTTAAAAATGTTCCCAAACTAAAACACATTTCAAGATCAAAAGGCTTCTTTCTCCAAACCAAGAGCAGGTGAGAGGTGTTGTATGTCAGACATGGAGGAAGGAGCATCCTGGTTCTGTTTTGTTTCAGGGTGGTTACCAAGTCAGAGACAATCTGAACCCAAACAGCCTTTTCTGGCTCCATCCCATCCACTCAGATAAAATCCCTTCACTGTTTCAAACCAATGATTTGATCCATTGGATTTTTGAAAGTCGTGGATGCATTTTCCATCAAAGTAAATTACATTTTGTTTTTGTTTTTTCAAAAATATAAATTCATTTTTTATTTATTAAAACTTGTTTCAAATATGTTTATAGTAAGTTGCTTGCAATATGGCACATATAATGGATAATAATAGCAATAATGGCAACAATAACAAAAATAATACAGCCACATGTCTGAAAGGAAGCAGGTGAAAGCTTCGCTTATTTAAGCCTGGCTCTTAAAAAAGAAAAGAAAAGAAAGCAGAACAATCAAAATCAAATAATACAAAAAACCAACACAGTAACCAAAAAAAAACCCAACATTTTTAGCATACCAAAAGAATATAAATATTAATTAAAGGTGAATAGTCTTAATCATGTCACAGGGAAACAAGTTCATCGTGTTACACCTCTAATACTGCAACTTATGTTCCTATATTTCTGTATTTTGTCCATAACATTTGTTTGTAATTTGAACTTATGGATGTTTTTGTTCCAAATCTAAGCTGTTCCAGATTTTAGGTCCACACACAGAGAAATAAAATCTTCTGCAATTGGTTTGTGCTAATGGCAGTTTCAACTTACCTATTGCTCTTAGTTTATGGGAATTTTACTGGATTACAAACATTTTCTGCATTTTGTCTGGCAAGAAATTAAATGCTCTGTGAATTGTCCTATATTGTATCAAATCCTGTAATTTCAATAATTCAGATTGTAGAAAAAGTTGGTCATTATGTTCTAAATACCCTGATTTGTGTAACATCCGGATGACTCGCTTTTGTAATATATTTAGATGATGGAATGAAGATTTAGAATTATTGCCCCAACCTTATTACAGTAGGTGAGGGAGGGGAGCTTTAAGGAGCAGTATCAAGTACGTAGTAAATTATAGTCCAGGAAGCGTTTCACTTTCATTATTATTGAAAGACTTTTGGAGACCTTTGTCTTTATGTGTCTGTGTGTTTTTGACGATACTTTATTGTAATTTATTAATCCTAAAAACTTGTTTTCTTATACAGTTTCTATCGGGAAACCATTTATGTTTGTGTGTTCCAAACTTTCCTTGTGTTTACCAAGTAATTTTTTTCATTTATTGATAATTGTTGCAATCCAGCCTTTTTTTGAATTAATATTTAGTTCTTCATTCATAATCTTAATAAGATTAGAATAATTGTCATCACTACAACAAACATTTACAAAAGAGCCCCCCGCTGCAGGTAACATGGCGGATGGACTGATGGATGTCGAATGGAAGGAAGGTGTCATCATATCCCAAACGGAAGTTGTTTTTTTTTCTAAAGGGCGGGAGTTGGCGATCGCAAAAAGTAAATTTGTGCTTTTGTTATTGTTAATTTTAATTTTAAGCATTCCTGCTAATCCATTTTACATTTCAAATTAGATATTTCAGATTGAATTTTGGTAGAAATTTACTAGAGAACTTTTTGAAAATGAAATGTCAAATGCCATTTTCTTTATCATTTTAATACGTTACAGAATGAGCGGTGTTGAAGAAGAAAAACAAAAGTACGTTTGGAGAATTCAGTTGTCATTTTATTTTTGAGTCAACTGATGCAGCTATATTTTGAAAATGAAAAAGCATTTCCGCAAGACTTTTATTTTGAAATACGAGTCAAAGCAACATCAATGTGTGTGGGTGTATGGAGGGGAGGGCGTTTCCTGTTATCAGACTAGTTCAGACTGGATTTATAGGTGTTGGCTGAAGTTGCTCATCATGAAGAAGAACTTCAGAGACTGTGAGATGGATCCATTCAGATTCTGAAAAACTGAAACCAGTCTTTTAATTGAGGGTCTTTGTGTCAGGCTCACACTCAAAACTCACAGTAATGTGGAATTTAGGAACTAAAACTTGGAATAGCTCAAGTTCTGCTTATCTTTCACAGTAAAACTTTCTGTCCTTTATGGAAACATGGACTAAAAATACAACTGATGGATTCTGGTTCATGCACAGTTCCACAAAATAACACACAAAAACTTTAAACACTTGTTTTTATTTAGCATCATCAATCTAAAATTGACAAATCACACATTGCATTTTCTGATTACATTAGTTATGTTTACATTTTTTTTTCTTTTCAGTTTTTCTTGTTATTATTTATATCTCGTACAATAAAGTGACATTTAATCCTCACAAAGATTCACTTTGGAATTTTGTCATTTTTCTCCTTTTGACCGTCAACCAAAGACTTGACTGTCTATGCCGTCAACTGGATTATTTTGTCGAAATTTCAAAGTAAAACTTTTTCATAAAATCTCGGGAAAATTCTCTTCAAAATAAAAGACTTGAGTTCTGATTCTTTCAATCAGGTAACAGTTTTTTGGTTCCTGTTTTAATTTGTTTAGTCTTTCTTCAACATAGATCTATTTTGTCTTAAGTTACATGACCATTTAATGGTGAATTACTTCTTCTCTGCTTATGGATTTTTATCAAACTATTCATGGTTTTGTTGCAACACTTTGTTTCTGCTCTGACAGTTAAGGGAAAAGTCTCTTCTTTGTCTTTTTTGTTCCAGCGGTTGGTCTACAGCGTGATGGTGCATAACACGCTTTACTTTCAAAATCGTGATTAAAAAATAAAACTTTACACCAGAAGTCATATGAAAAAAGTTTTGAACAGCACAATTTTAAAGACCTAAACATTCAAATGTAACTTTTTAAAATGCTTTTTAAGCCCTTATTTCCACATTTTCAACATTCAAGGCTTTCAAGACTTTATAAGACCCAGCAGGAACCCTGTACTTAGATTTATGAATTTCTGGCTAAGCAGCACAACAACAGGTTAAAAGAAAAAGCAGTTTTAATTACTACTTATGCTACACTACCTACTACAAAATTTGCTATATTGAGATGATCCTGCATGGTACAGGGTATTTTATTTTGAAAGGAAGTCATGGTGACCTTTCTCAACAGTTACAAACTATTTCATATTTTGAAAATATATATTTTTAAGTTTTGTTAAAACAAACAAAAAAATAATGTTTTTATCAAAATAGTAACACCATAAATACAAATTCTTTTTTATTTTTTAAGTGGTGATGTAATACTGTCTCCGCATTTGACCCATCCCCTGGGGGAGCGGCAGTCGCAGTTGTTTTGGGAAATCATTTGGTGGTTTAACCCCCCAATCCAACCCCTTAGCTGAGTGCCAAGCAGGGAGGCATTGGGTCTCATTTTTAGAGTCTCACAACCTTCCAGTCTCAGGGCGGACACTCTGCCTGCCCTGAGACTGGTAGAGTGTCAGGGCGGGTAGAGACGTTTTACCCGCCCTGACACTCTACTGCTCTTACCCCACTGCTGCAAAAGAGCAGCAGTGGAAGTTTCCCAGCATGCATTGCTGAAATCGTCTTGCTCCACTCCTCGCAGCTGAAGATGAGCCACTTCACGCATATGCAGTCTGGAGAATAACAGTGCAATTGACTGCAATTTGGTAGAAGAAACAAAAAATTCTTCCAGACAGTGGTGCGCGTACAGTTCATTTTCAATCCGGGCGCCATCAGGCTCCGCTGTCCTGCAGCTGTCTGAGCACTCCAGCAGAAAGGCGAGGGCCGTGCTGCCGGTGACACCTGCAAAGCAGAGAAAACGTCAGTGTTGTCACCTCAGCAAAACCACGATCAGAGACAGAGAACTGACGAAGAAATTCAAAACTAATCTGGATTTCTGTCCAGTCTTTAGCAGATAGAGGGTTCCTGCTGGTTTGGTGAAATTAAAAACACAATCATTTAAAGAATTTTTTTTTCCAAAAACACATCACTGAAAACCTGAAATGATTTTTGTCCTTCAAGAAAAGAAACATAAACATATTGCATTAAATATACTGCATTAAACAAGCCATGGGAAGATGAGAAAAAAATATTAAAAGCCAGTTTATCTATTCAAAATCCCAAACAAAAACCTGACAGACGAGACTTTAAAAATGTGTGTTTATATGAACCCATGAAGCAAAACACTGGCATTGAACTTTTGAAGAGAAGAACAAATGACGGTCGTATTGGACACCCACCTTCGCTTCTCTGCGCCAATTCGCAGGTTTTTCAGGAAATTGTCTTTGTGTTTTGATACCAGCTGGTGATGCTCTTGATCCAGCTTCTGCCCCACAGGACCCTTCATCAGCTTCTCCCACTCCTCGCTGGTCTAAACACAAACCAAGTTTTAGTACAAACACAAAGATCAAGGAGGACAAACTCTGAAGGAGAATTTCTCACTGTGTCTTTAAAGGCCTCCCCTCTGTAAAAGCTTCTGGAAGCAGGGTAGTCTACCCCCACACTGCCCAGGTGATCCAGACTTGAAGCCACTAGGTGTAGCTCATCTCCGTCATAGCCGTAGAAGTTCTTGTCCTCACAAGTCATAAGGATGAGCTGGTCACACGGGTACGAGGTGCCCTCCACGTAACCTACCACCTGCATTCGAACTGTGTTGGGCAGGAAGGACTTCCCCCACGCGCTCAAGTCTGCAGGGCTGCACTTTGTGTCCTCCAGGACCCCCACAGTTAGTGTCGCACCATCTGGACTCTTCAGCTGGAAGGTTTGTCGTCTGTTGTTGCAGACCAATTTTGACACCCACTCCTGGTACTTGGGCCCTTCAGCACAAAAGCTTGAAGTTTAGAAACTCATAGGTAGGAATCGAAGAGTTAATCTTTACAAGCAGCTCACCAGTAATCCCATTACACCGAGGAAACGTAGACATGTTGCGCAATGTTCTGCTGAAACAAAAAAAAAAGGGTTTAGAGTTTATTTTGAAGGTTATTTTAATCCATTTTAAATTACACTTCCTGTTCATTGAAATTTCTTAATCCTGGACAACACCTACCTGAGTAATGTTGACCATCAAAACCATCACAATCATGAGTAAAAATCTTTCAAACTGAGGTTCCAGATTCATCTTTTTAAGTTTATTTAATTCCACAAAGATGTCAATCCAGGTCAGATCATTTGTGTTTGTGGGGGTGTTGCTTGAACACATCTCCCTCCACTGTCACCCGTGCGAGGGCTGGGTGTTGACGCTCGTCGCTCCGCTGTCACCCGCGCGAGGGCTGGGTGTTGACGCTCGTCGCACCGCTGTTACCC
>BSAI01003793.1:0-11928 GCA_036245035.1 Adrianichthys oophorus | reverse complement strand
TTATTCCATAAAACAGGAGCTTGGTGGCTAAAGGCTCTACCTCCAACTGTACTTTTAGAGATTCTAGGAACCACAAGCAGTCCTGCATTTTGTGAGCGAAGTGTTCTATTTGGTTGGTAAGGCACTATGAGGTCTTTAATATAGGATGGGGCCATACCATTCAAGGCCTTATAGGTTAGCAGGAGGATTTTGAACTTGATTCTAGATTCAACTGGGAGCCAGTGAAGTGAAGCTAACACAGGAGTAATGTGTTCTCTTCTGCTGGTTCCTGCTAACAATCTAGCTGCTGCATTTTGAACAAGCTGAAGACTTTTTAAAGAACTTTTAAGACATGCTGCTAGCAAGGAGTTGCAGTAATCCGGCCTAAATGTAACAAATGCATGGATGAGTTTTTCAGCATCACTTCTAGATAAAATGTTTCTGATTCTAGAAATATTACGAAGGTGAAAAAATGCAGTTTTACAAGCCTGTGATGTGTGAGCCTTAAATTATAAATCCTGGTCAAATAAAACCCCATGTTTCTAACTGTGGGATTGGAGGCTATAGTTACACCATCCAGGGAGACCATCTGAACAGGTAGGGCATCTCTGAGGTATTTTGGACCTAGTATAATGACCTCAGTTTTTTCAGGGTTTAGGAGGAGGTCATTAGCTGCCATCTAAATCTTGATGTCACTAATGCAGGCATTAAGTTTCTCTAAGCGGTCATTCTGGTCGGGCTTAATGGATAGATACAACTGTGTATCATCTGCATAACAGTGAAAATGAATGTAGTGTTTACTGATTATATTCCCTAGAGGCAGCATGTAAAGCATAAACAAGATGGGTCCTAGAACTGAGCCCTGTTGGACTCCGTAGCTAACTAGACTACAATGAGAGGAATGTCCATTTACTTGAACAAACTGGTACCTATCAGATAAGTAGGATTTAAACCATTGAAGGGCAGATCCTCTGATCCCTATGTCATGCTCTAGTCTCTGGAGTAAGATGCTGTGGTCTACAGTGTCAAAGGCTGCACTAAGATCTAACAGGACCAGAATAGAGATTAGTCCCTTTTCTGTGGCCAGTAACAAGTCATTAGTGACTCTAACTAGTGCAGTTTCAGTGCTATGGTGAGGTCTGAACCCTGACTGAAAATCTTCAAAGAGGCTATTGTCCTGTAGGTGGCAGTATAGCTGTTTAACTACAACTCTTTCTAATATCTTTGAGATAAAGGGGAGATTTGATATTGGTCTATAGTTGGCCAGAATGCCAGGATCTAAACTGGACTTTTTCAGAAGAGGTTTAACAGCTGCATATTTAAAAGACTGTGGCACATAACCTGTTTCTATAGAAGTATTTATAATAGTTAAAATGGATTCATTAATTAAGGGGAAGGTTTCTTTAAAAAGCTTAGTGGGGATTGGGTCTAAAAGACAAGTTGAGCTTTTGGAGGATGTAATAACTGATGTTAATTCTGCTTGATCTACAGCAGTGAAGCAGTCTAATGTTACAGAGGTTTCTATGGATGCCTTTGTTTCTACTGTTTTAGCCTGCTCTGAGCTGATAGTAGGGATAGCTTTGTTCATCTTATGTTCACTTTTTGTGAAAAACTTACCTAAACCGTAAAAATAACAAGAATAAAGTAGTATTAATAATTGATTGAATATTTATATATCTAATATAAGTGTGTTTCAGAAATTGATGCATGATGTGGAAGCCTGCCGATGCAAAGCGGAAGAATATTGCTTCTGACATGTAATTAATTAGCGTTTATAAAAATAACGTGTTTATTTTTTAAAATAATTGCGTGCGTTAACATTGACTGCCCTAATTTGAAATAAACTTCAACTTATTTTGATCTTCTGTAATTGAGATTTTATTGAATGAAAGAGAGAATCTGGTAATTACTTGTAGTTTCTGGACAAAAGTGACCCCAAGGGATTCCTCATAATCTATGAAGTGAAACAACACTGTGAACACCACACCCAGTGAGTTTTTCCACAATATCCTGAACTCATTGTGAGTAGTGAAAGTCTGACCCTCGAGAGGAAGGGTCTGACTCGGCATGATTGCTAAATTCTGTTAATGTAGACTTCAAAACTAGGATCTTTATTAAGTAGATCTAATTAAGTATTCCTACAGATGATTTAATTGCAGTGAGTGTACGGTAGATTTTAGACGTCATTTCCCAAGTTTTCTACATTTTTCACAAATAGGGATATTTCTGCTTAGCAGCTTTGTTCTGACTTTCTGTCTAATCCTCAGAGACTACAATTACAGTTTTTCTCAGTTGCCTTGGTGCATTTCTCACAAGATAATTAAACTTTGCCTAACAGCTGGTGCAAACTCCACAACATTTAGTCATTTGGGCTCAACCTGGTGGCAGTTTCATGTTAATCGCATCCAAAAACATATGGACATGAGGCAATTGAGAAATACAAATCTCTGCAAAATGATCATGTTTGACTTGGGTTTGATCACTATTAACTTATTTTCATCATGTCTGTGAAAACTAACATTCCATCTTTTACAGTAGATTTTTAGTAGAACATAAACTCTCACCTGAGCACAGGTGTCAGCTCGCATTTGTACAAATTGTATGTGGGACAGAATGAAATGCTTGACGTGTTTGTTTGTATAAATGAGCATCTGTGTGTGAGCTGTAGTTATGGAGATGTTTGTGTGGGAATATATTTGGAGCCAATAGGAATGCTTGTAACATTTGAGTGTGTTACAGGCCCCGCCCCTTTTGACTGATATTATAACCTGACAGTGGTGATGATAAATCTCCAGCCACTTGATGCTTTTTGATTCTACCCCCCGTACTTCTTTATCATCCTCCAACTTCATCACCCCCCCATTTACATTTTTTTCTCCCATTTCTTATGTACCCTTACCCCCATCTCTAACATCCCACTTTCTTTTTCTTACTTTTTATTCCCAGAAAAAAAGTATACAAGCATAATTCATATAGATAAAATATCAAATATGTTCAGATTATTTTAAGTAGAAAACAATAATTTAAATCAAGTATCAACATTTAAAACAAGTGCAGATTATTTTTCATAGAAAAAATATTGTTTTTTATGTAAATCAAGTATCAAAAATATGTGTAGATTATTTTTCATTTGAAAAATCTGTTATTTTTAAGTCACTATTTGGTACCAAGTGAAGTGATTTGATTAGAGATAAATCATTTTAACCATCATCAATAATTTACTTAGTGAGTTTATTGTTATAATTTTATGGTAATGCTGTGAAATAAAAAAGTCCTTATTCTGTTATGTCCTAGGTTTGTATTCCTTCTTGAGCTGCCTGATTAACAGCCTTCCTGTTGGGTTTAAGAGTGCTTATAAAGTTTTCATTGCTGTAATGTCTGCAGACAATGATTTTCAGGATCCTTGTCCTTCTGAAGCTGACATCGCAGCAAGCATGTTGTCTGCAGGTCAGAACTCTGCTGGAAATCAGGGTCACACTTGAATTTTAGAGATAGTGGAAAATCTCAGGCTCCATTTTTTTTAAATCGTACTCAGTTCTATTACTCCTTTGTTTGCTCAAACGTCCGTGATTAAGCACTTCTCAAAGTCTTTCGTGTTGTTCACAACCAGAACCTTGGGCCACTCCAGTGGACTAAGTGTTTTAACAAAGATCCTGCAGTTCATTACCCACCTGTATAGTATCTGCTTTTGTCGTTTAAGCATCCTGGGATGTTTGGCAAATGCATGGTCATTTAGATAAACAGCAGATCCCTTCAGATTTTTCCTTTGCTTCATCAAAGCTTGATTCACAAACCTGATATGGATCACTGGTTTGCTTGCATCCTTTCCCCTGGGGAGCAGCTGGCAGATCTCGATGGTATTTAGATCCAAGGAAATCTCTTTAGACCTCAGAAATGATTCAATTTTGGCATTCCATGCTGTCTCCTGGCTCAGCAGTACTGCAGGCATTGCAGCTAGCGGTAGCTTTGACAGACCTTGCCCAAAGTTTGACTGGTAATAATTATTCAGCCTTCTTTGTTGTTCCACAGCATCCAGTCTTTGCTCCAGAATGTCGACCCAGTTACCTCGTTGCTCATTCTGAGCGTGGAGTCTCCGGATCTCTTCCATGAGTTCTATCAGAGGAGTTAGCTTAGCTTGAATGTCCATCACAGGAATAAGCTTAGCATTATTCTTGTCAATGGCCTTTTTAATGTAAAAACAGTTTTAACAACAGCTTGTTTAAAATTGCTGGAGTCGTAACTTGTTGTTTTGATGACGCTGACACTTTCAGTGGAATGAATATTTGCTTTTGAAGATCCAATGATCCATTTTGATGCAAGGACTTGCCTTTGAAGCCCAAATACCCATTTGAGCTACTGACTTTCTATTGCGCAGTAGACTTTCCATTTTTAAAAAAAGAGACTGGTTTTTGTCCTGATTCTGCTGCAGAAGGTTTTCTGCTATGCAACTCTTTATATCTAAAACAAAATAAAGAAGGTTGCAAATGGGTCATCTGGAGACACAGCAACATAAAGCTGGGTGTTATCTGTATAACTGAAAAATCATGCCACTTTTGCATCACAAAGTAAATATAGTGCTGTAAAGCTAAACACAAATATGAAATCTAAGAAGTTTGATTTAATTTCAAAAACAAATCGAGTAGACTCATGCATCTCTTCAGTGCTGCTCTAGTGGCTCCCTGGAGCTTTTTTTTTTAAAAGTGTTTAAAAATGGAAGAAGTTGAGGGAGAGAAATATATTTCTGTTTTAATATGGTTTCTCTATAACGACAAACGTGACAAAAACATTCTTAACGTTTTACATTGCTGTAAGAATGTGTAGAATAAATATTACATTTCAACATTTCTGTCAACTAAGATTTGCGTCATAGCTTGCGACACACTTTTCTATCAGCAGGGCGGGATGCTAGGCAGGTGGCTGTTGGAAGCAAACCGGCAGCTGTGTGATGGGCCATAGATCCCAAGAGGAAAAAGAGAAAAATAACTGAGGAGAACAGAGGATTCAACGTTTCTTGGATCGAATCATTTGCGTTCATCGTCAATGCGGAAGGATCGCCTGACTACTGGAGACTACTTTGTAGCGAGAAATTGTCAAATAACAAAAAGAGTAATGTGGAAAGACATTTCCAGGGAAGGCATGCTACATTTCCAGCCAAGTACCCAGTTGGGAAAGAGAGAAAAAGTGCGATTGCATTACTTCTTTTACTTACATATTTGGAATGACACTAGGGATATTTTGTGTTTTGTTGCTCAGGTCTGAGGATAGCTGTGTTGGTTGCGTGTCAAAAGAGAAGAGGATGCTGCTATGTTTTACCCTTGCACTGACTTGCTTGGCATTTGCACAGAAATCAAACTTAAACTTTGTTAATTTGACTCTATATACTTTACCTTTTCAAAAAGCTGCTGTTTTATTTTTATAAATGCAGTCTGTGTTTTATTGGACTCTGTTTAGCGCACAGATAAGGGGCACGTTATGCATGTTCCATTTTCTGTTGTTTTTTTTTTAATCCTCAAAATAAAAATAACATCAAAAATCGGATTTCTTTATTGCATTTCTTTAATTCCATCAAAGCATTGAAACAAAATTCATTAGTATTGTAAAGAAGTTAAACTTGAGGCGGCATCGGACAACAGAGCTGTCACGTGGTGCGTTCTCTACAGAATGCACTGCAGGGAAAATTTAATTTAATTATGAATGCTCATTATGTATTTATAGCCAACTTAGTCATTTTGATAGTAGGCAAACATAGCTAACATAGATACATACAACATGTGTTGCCTATATTATAAGGCTTTTAACTTTTTTGCGGCTCCAGACATATTTGGGTTTTTTTGGTCCAATATGGCTCTTTCAACATTTTGGGTTGCTGATCCCTGAAGTAGACTTTTCAAATCAGTTCATTTTGAGTTGTCAGTGAGGTGGAACTGAAGAAGTTCTCATGTTTGGCTTTGATTTAATAAGCAGAAATCAGAAAAATAGATCCTAATTATATGAAAAGCACTGTCGGAGGGTCTGCAATTTCACTGAAGAGATTTCTGTCTGCTCATGGATTATCTGCCAGATCCATGTCCTGATTCCTGTGATTTCGTTCTTCTAGCTCTTCATACTGCGCATGAACTGATGGAATATAGCATGCAGTCCATGTAGGCCCATCAACCGGCACAGACATACACAGCAGCATTAACTTGTAATAAGTTGTTCATTTCTGACTTGTGGTTGCTTTCTCCTGCTTTTAAGACTTATACTGCTGTTGTACCATGCTCTCCCCCACCCTCAAGTCACCTCCTGACCACCCCACTTTTTGGTTTAGGGATGGATTTTCTCATTTGACTTGTAGAATTCATAGGTTTCCGTCTGAGCAGGTGAAAGACAGACAGCCTGCTGGTTTAATAAAAGACCTCTGCAGGCATTTGCACTACGATTCTGCAGCAGCAAATAAGCAATCCACGAGTGAACTCAAATTCATTTGATCAATTATTTACTCAGGGTTGTTGTTGTGGACGAAGCTTTTGATGTTCTTTGATTTAAGGCTGAAAACTGGAACATCAAGTCTTTTTATCTAACATAATCACTGCTCACCCTCACATTCCGTAAGCATTCTCACAGATCCATCTTTCTTTTCTTCATGCTGCTTCCCAGCCTCAGCTTTCCCTATGTGAATAGATCCTGGACTTGTGGCTCTGATCTCCATCAGGCAGCTGATTCTTCAAGACGTATTTGAACTGCATCCTGCAGAGAGTCAAGAGAAATACAGCCGCAGAAACACTGGGCATAAAATGAGCCCTGGCTTTTTCATTTTGGTAAAAAAAAAAAAACAATTCCTTTTTATGGATACATTTTGAGAATGATTTTGAAAAACAATTTTAAAAAATACTTAAGAGCTACAAGTCCCATGAAAAATGTGTGGCACCTGCATTTGAAACTAATATAAAGTTTTTTTCATGGAAACTCCACACTTTCTGGAAAGCAGTGCCTTTACTGGCATAGCGTGAAAAAAATTGTAACGATCGAATTCAAAGACCAGCTTATCAGATCCAGGTTGAGAGTGAAATATGCAGAAGGATGCACAGGAATGCAGGCTCAGAGGGGAAGACAGGACAAAAGCCTTAGGAGTTACTCAGGAGGAAAGAAAAATATTGTAATGGATTGGTGAACTCCCATGAACTCCTAAGCAATCGTTGGTGTAGAGCTACCATAACAGGGGCTAAAACTGCAATGTTTGTCCTGAATCAGAGATACCAAATTCACCACATTGTTCTAGTAGACATTCTCAGGGAGGCAGAGTAGTGCAACCCCTCTGTGGTTGGAGATGGCCTCCCTTCTTGAAAAGAGATACAATCACCCCAGTGTGCCAGTTCAAAGGCACTGTCCCTAACCACCAACCAATGTCTCAAAGGCAACATCCAGACGCTCAGAGCAAACTCAATTCACTTCTTGGGCCTTGGCACTGAAAAGCTTTTTGACTTTGTAACTTAAGCTTTGGTGATGGATTGGCTCACTCCACAGTCCTCAGCATCTACTTCTTTAGCCAAACACGTGTTAAAAGGTTTTCCTTCCATCTTTTGACAATGTCTGTTGTTAAAGTCAACAGCACTGCTGATAATATTAGAAGAGAACAGCTACCCCTGCCTTAGGCATCAAATGGCTTGTCAAAGTTTCTTTGAATTCGACCAATAATTCTTCTTCATGGCCTCCCTGAACTCCTCCAAGTTTTTTTCCAACTCTTAGTGCGACATGCTGCTATGACTGCCAATACTTATTATTAGCTGTGGGTGTTTCACAAACCTCCAAACTCAATAATAAAACTTATTCTTTCGCTTGTCCACATTCCTTATTTAAGGGTGTTATGCCAATGTACTTGATTGGTGCCCCAACATTGTTTTTCCAGCCTCCTCCTCTGGCAGCAAATCCAACCTACCACCAGGACATGATTTGTTGACAGGTATGTCCCTCTGTTTACCTGAGTGTCCAAGACACACTGCCTTAGATCAGCTAACACAACTATGAAGTCAATTATTAACTTTCCTAGCAAGGACATGTTGGTGCCACTTGTATTGATAGGACCCTTCTTAGTGACTCCAGGAAGCTTTGGTACTTGGTACTTCTGTTCAACCAAAAAGCCAAAACCACAGTTACAAACCTCAGAGCATAAATTATCTATGGAAGTAACCCAACTATCTCTTGCTGGTACTACTCAACCTCCTTATCAATTTCAGGCTTTATTTACACTCAGTGAGGTGACATTTCATGTCTTGATAGTACATTTTCATGGATTAGGCCATCAAGGCACCTGGCTTGCCACCTAGGACCAGTCTGCCACTGGAGAACTTACAATAGGCATTCAACCAGACAGCAAAGCCCCAAGGATAACTCAAGTCCAACCAGCCTCATGCATCCATCTTCTTCCGCTCTTCCAGGTCGCAGGGCAGCAGTCTAAGCAAAGATGCCCAGATGCTGTCCCTGGCCACTTCCTCCAGCTTCTATGGGGGGATCCCTAGGCGTGCTCAGGCCAACACAGAGACATAGTGTCTCCAGCATGTCCTGGGTCTTCCCTGGGGCCTCCGTCCAGTGGGACATGCCCGGAACACCTCTCCAGGGAGGCGTCCAGGAGGCATCTGTACTAGATGCCAGAGCCACCTCAACTGGCTCCTCTTGATATGAAGGATCAGTGGCTCTACTCTAAGCTCCTCCCAGGTGACAGAGCTTCTCACCCTATCCATAAGGAAGCTCCCAGCCACCCTATAGAGGAAGCTCATTTCAGCCACTTAGATCCGGGACCTCGTTTTTTCAGTCAAGACCCAGAGTTCATGACCAAAGGTGAGTTTGGTACTCCAATATTCAAACCATGAGTTTGAGTTGTGGAGTGAATATCGACCGGTAAATGAGAGCTTTGATTTCTGGCTGAGCTCTTTCTTCACCAAAACAGACCAGGACAGCAACTGCATAACGGTGGAGGCTGCTCCAATCTGCCTGTCGATCTCACGCTCCCATCTTCCCTCACTCGTGAACAAGACCCCACTTGGGGAAGGAGCACTTCACCCACACAGAGAGGGCAAATTACATTTCTCAGACTTAGCGGTGCTGACCCTCATCCTTGCCGCTTCACACTCGGCTGCAAACCATTTCACTGCATGGTGAAGGTCCTGGCTCAATGAAGCCAACAGGACAACATCTCTGCAATGAGCAGAGAGGAAATCCTGTGGTTCCCAAACCAGACCCCCTCCAGACCCTAGCTGCACCTAGAAATTCTGTCCATAAAGACTATGAACAGAACCGATGATAAAGGGCAGCCCTGCCAGAGTCCAACATGTATCGGGAACAGGTCTGACTTAATGTCGGCTATGTGAACCAAGCTCCTGCTCTGGTCATACAGAGACCGGACAGAGTAAGGCTCCCTGGAACCCATACTCCAAGAACACCCTCCACAGTACACCAAGAGGTGCAGTTGAATGCCTTCTCCAAACCCACAAAACATATATGGACAGGAAGAGTGAACTCCCACAAGCCAGTCCAGCACCCTAAAGATGGTGTAGAGGTGGTCCACGGTGCCACAACCAGGACAAAAACCATACTGTTGTTCTTGGATGTGAGATTTGGCTATCGCCCGGATTCTCCTTTCCATTGCACTGGCATAGACTTTCCCAGGGAGGCAGAGGAGTGTGATTCCCCAGTAGTTGTAACACGCCCTGCGTCCCCCCTTCATGTAAAGGAGAAACACCATTTCTGCCTGCCAGTCCAGTGGTACAGTTCACGACTGCCAAGCAATGCTGCAGAGACATGTCAGCCAAGACACTCCACAACATCCAGACAACTGTGGTACTTAGGGCATAACTCATCCACTACCAGTGCCTTGCCACGAGGAGCTTGTTGACTACCTCGGTGACTTCAGGTTGGGTAATAAACAAATCCACCCCAAAGTCTTCAGCCTCTGCTTCCTCAAGATTAGGCGTGTCAGCAGGAGGAGAGGAGATCTTCAAAGTATTCCTTCCACCACCCGATAATGTCCCCAGTCAAAATCAGCAGCTCCCCACCTGCACTGAAAATGGTGCCTGCAGAAAACTGCTTTCCCCTCCTGAGGTGCTGGACGGTTTGCCAGAACCTCTTCAAGGCCAACCAGTAGTCTTTCTCCATGGCCTCACCCAACTCCTTCCAGGACAGAGTTTTTGCCTCCACAACAGCCCAGGCCATAACTCGCTGAGACTGCCAATACCTGTCAGCTGCCTCTGAATTCCCACAAGCCAACCAGACCTGATAGGACTCCTTCTACAGCTTGATGGCATCCCTTACTTCCGGTGTCCACAACCGGGTTCAGGAGTTGCCACCACGACAGGCACCAGAGACCTTGCGACCACAGCTCCAAACAACAGCAGAGACAATGGAGGAGGAGAACATGGTTCATTCAGATTCAATGTTACCAGCCTCCCTTTGTACCTGTTTGAAGTTCTCCCGGATGTGGGAGTTAAAGACTTCCCTGACGGAGGGCTCAGCTACATGTTCCCAGCAGACCCTCGAAGTACGTTTGGGTCTGCAAAGTCTTTCTCGCCTCTTTCCCCGCCAATGAATCCAACTTGCCATCAAATAGTGATCAGTGGACAGCTCTGCCCCTCTCTTTACCTGAGTCTCCAAGACACACAGCAGACGGTCTACGACTACAAAGTTGATCATCCCTCGACTTTGTAACAGACTTTGGAGTCGACTTTGATCGACTCACCAGCCCCCACACACAAAAGTGTTTTATTCATTTTCACCATGATATAGGTTTGCAAATAACCATCTAAACATCTAAAACCATTTAAAATGAACCTGGAGCAGAAAAGCTATTCAAAGAAGGCTTGATAGAACAACAGAAGATGATTTCTTCCTACCTCGTCCATCATACAGAAAATGGGAATGGAAGTCCACTACCAAAAAAAACTGAAACCAGACGCCGTCCTCACTATACTTTATCGGAACATGGGTGAGCATTTTTCAAATGATTATCTGTATTACCTGCAAAAATGAATCAGCACAAATGAGTAATAATAATGAGTAATAATAACATCAATAGATTTTGAAATACCAAAATATCTCTTCCTGGCACATTGGAACAGCCTGCTGCCACACATCGGCAAGACATTACAGCAAAATTACACGTGAATTCAATGAAATATTGCTCTCCTGGAAACAAAACATCCACGGTTCCACTAGCTTTGTTTAGCTACATACACCCAGCCATAAATACTCTTCGCCTTTCGTTACATCACACCTGATAAGTGTGTCAGGGGTCAATAAATGGTAAACTTTTGCAGCGGGAATTTTGAATGTGCAAAGCTATTTCTTTCTCTTCTTACCCAGGGAGGCAAGTCTCTTCTTATGGGCGCATAATGGTGGTGCTTATCTTGACATTAATAAATATCAAATATCTCCATCTGTTTTACGTATAGTTATCACAGTGTGTCACATAGACTAATGTAAAATGTTCAGAGGGTTGGACAGAATCGAGAGTGGGTCAGTCATTCACAGCTGTAAGGTCTCCATCCAAACCACAGTTTGATGAGCACTGCCACAGCTGCTCTGCTGTGTTCCATTTGGAATGAACTTGGGTCACCAACGGCTCAATTTACTCCTGATACTGGGAAGGCCAGCCACCGCCATCTAAACGCATAATTCTTTATTTGTTTTCAAAGTCCTCTTTGGTATTTCACAGAAAGATCAGAGGTTGGTGTCAGAGCGTCTCACTTCCAATGTACAGTGCATCTGGAACGTATTCCCAGCGCCTCACTTCTTCCTCATTTTATGATGTCACAGCCTTATTTCAAAATGGATTAAATCAGTTTTCTTCCAGAAAAAAATCTTTGAACCCCCCCCCATAATGACAATGTTGAAAAAGTTACTTTGAAATTGTTGCAAATGTATTAAAAATGCAGACCCAAACGTAGTGTGAGGGTCTGCTGGGAACTTCTGGCTGAG
>BSAI01003784.1:0-14605 GCA_036245035.1 Adrianichthys oophorus | reverse complement strand
TTGCTTAAAATTCAAATCGGGACGTCTTTTGTCAAAAGTTAAACCAGTGTGACTCCGAGATAAATACCTAATACTGAACAGTGCAGGTGAAGTTTTCCAGATTTCTTGTATTTCTTGCAGGATAATCAAGTGTAAATTAAATATGTGTACAAACAAACAAGTAAACAAGAACTAATGGCAAACTCAGTAACATTTATTTTGTTGTTGTTTTTCCACATCAAAATAATACAAAGGGACCATAATTATAACAGTATATCACACTGTATGGTAATATGTCTTTGCAAAATTCAAAGTGTTACTACACATTGGTTGTAAGGATGGCTGGATCTTTTTTTTTGCTGCTATGACACGTGTGTTGTCTGCTTAATGTTATAGTAAAGTAAACCTACCATGTCTCAGTCAAAATAGTATGTTCCAAGATCAATATTATCGATTCATTTCATTTTGAAGTGATTTTATAATGATATAGGTCAATTTGATTTGATTTGATTAACAATTTGCCTCAGACAGGTCAATTTTGTTAGATCATAGGAATAGTTGTATAATCAATGAAGTCCATTATTTGTTACACCCCTTTTTTAAAAATTGATTCTGTGTTTAAACTTCATTTAGGTAGTAGTGTTTCAGAATAATGAAAACAATGAATGTTTGTGAATAATCAGTTTGAAAAGATTAATTATTACAATTTCTGTTAGGTGTCTGGTCAACCTCAGGTTTCAATGAGGTTGAAAATGGGACAATGAAGCCTGACAATTTTCCTGAATCATCAGGTAACTTACACATGATGCTGAATTAATTTTATACCTTCCGATATCACAAATCAACAAATTATCCATGGCATTGTCCCTAAAGAAGAAAACTGCAGCTACAGCAAAGTTTTGGAATACCTGGACCTGACCAAAGACAACAAGCTGTATATCATGAGCCGGCCCACTAAACACCACAAAAGACCAACACAGGTGTATCTTGACATGGCAATTTATGCAATTCTAGATGTGGTGAGCTACTTAATCTTTTATTGATATTTTGCATTTGATTATAATAATTTGTTTCTCTCTTTCTGTTTTTTATTTGTCTGGAACCTTTTTTTCTTAACACCACATAACCTTTCTTTTGTTGTCTACAGAGAGAGACTGATCAAACCTTTGTTTCATATGCATGGATTTACCTGGTAAGTTTAAGGAACAAATTAATTTATGCATCCTGCAGGATGCTTCTACCGACCCCTCCTTATTATCATCTATATTTTTTTCGTCCTTTTTATGTTTTCAGGATTGGAACAATGATTACATTAAGTGGAACCCTGAAGATTTTTGTGGAATCTCGAGTATAGCAGTTCCAAATGAAGCTTTATGGAAACCTGATCTGACAATTGAGGAGATGTAAGTATTCAAGCCTTATTGCCTTGAGTCACAATTTGTACATCCAGTTGCCAGAACTAGAAATTGAAAAAAGTACATGTGCTTTCAGACAAGAGATACACTTGCCAGCTTTGATTTCCTAATTGAAACGTTTAGATCTGACAGTAAAACTGAGAGGATATCACTGCAAGTATAAACAAAAAACTCAACTTCTGTGATCAAATTAGACACAAAATCGAAAGTATCAAATATTGCAGTTCCTCGAAAGACCACTAGAGGCAGGTTGCAACAGGAAGCCGTTTTCCCATCAAGTATTACGATGGCAAAGGAAATTTTTTTAAATGGAGAGCAGTAACAAATGATCATAAGTAAGTATTGGGATGAAGATTGATCAGTAAATGGTTGAGCTTTGCTTCCTGGCTCAGTTCTCTCTTTACCACAATGGACCGGTACAGCGACCGCATATCGGTGAACGCCGCACCAATCCGCCTGTCGATCTTACGCTACAATCTTCCCCCTCTTGTAAACAAGACCCAAAGATACTTAAACTTCTCCACCTGGGGCAGGAGCACTCCACCCACTCAGGACGGAAAACGCACAGTTGATCCTGGATCTGAGGTTCAACTATAGGGAGGACTCTACGCTCCTGGCATAGACTTTCCCAGGGAGGCTGAGGAGTGTGATTCCCCAGTAGTTGAAACACCCCCTTCTGAAAAAAGAGAAACCACCATCCCTGTCTGCCAGTTCAGTGGTACAGTTCCCGACTGCCTCAGCCTCTGCTTCCTCAAGAGAAGCAGGATTGAGGAGATCCTCAAAGTACTCATTCTACCGGCCGACAATGTCCCCAGTTGAAGTCAGCGGTTCCCCACCTGCACTGAAAACTGTGCTTGCAGAAAACTGCTTTCCTCTCCTGAGGAACCGGAAGGTTAGCCAGAATCTAAGGCCAACCCAGTTGTTTGCCATGGCCTCACCAAACTCCTCCTAGGATCAAGTTTTTGCCCCTACATCAGCCCGCACCGCAGCTCGCTTAGACTGCTGGTACCTGTCAGCTGCCTCTGGAATCCCAAAAGCCAGCCAAGCTTGGCAGGACTCTTTCTTCAGCTTGACAGCATCCCTTACTTCCGGTGTCCACCACCAGGTTCAGGGATTACTACAGTGACAGGCACCAAAGACCTGGGTCCCACTGCTCTGCACAGCAGCAGAGACAATAGAGGTGGAAAACATGGTCCACTCAAACTCAGTGTCATCAACCTCCCTTGGTACCTGTTTGAAGCTCTTCCGGACGTGGGAGTTCAAGACTTCCCTGACGGAGGGTTTACCCAGACGCTACCAGCAGACCCTTACAGTACGTTTGGGTCTCCCAAGTATTTCCGACCTCCTTCCCCACCAGCAAATCCAAGTCACCACCAGGTAGTGATCAATGGACAGCTCCGCCCCTCTCTTTATCCGAGTGTCCAAAACAAACATTCGAAGGTCGCCTGAAAAAAACTGCAAAGTCAGTCATCAATCTCCTGCCACAGGGTGTCTTGACAAGGGAGAACTAAATATACGAAATGTTTCTGTGAAAAAGAAGAAAACATATTGGAAAGCAAAAGTAATTTAAATAAATTAAAATGAAATGTTAAAAACCAAAACACAATGAGAACTCGGAAAAGATAGGTACCATGGGAGATTGTTGATTAGATGATGATGTTTGTCCATAATTTTTAACGAGTTATTTGGCATGAAGTGATACTGGATTTCATCATCCTAACAGCGATGCCCCATAATACCTACCTTTTGGTTTCTCGCTGTGTTTTGTTTTCTGGAAATAACTTTTGCTTTTCAAAATGTTTTTTTTTTGTTTTTACCTTTTATTTTCTAAACTTTTTTTAGTATTTGTTGAGCTTTTATAATTATTGTGATTTTTTAAATGTTTTGTCGACAATTTGTTGATGTGACTTGCACTTGTAGATAATGGTCTTTGAAGTAGGATTGCACCTTTTGGATGATCAGAAATAAATTGTAAAGCAATTAACATATTGATTGCAAATTGGTATTTTCAACTTCAACACGAAACTTGCACATAAAATATGAAATTGTGAAGATAATTATTCAAATGTATACACATTTACATAAACATACAATGTTTTTATGGAAATAACCTACATTTCTTTGGTTCAGCTTGAAATGGTATGATTAAATCCACTTTTTTCATCCAGGATAGAGAAGGACAAAGCCCCACCAAGTCCTCTCCTTAAAATATTTTCTGACGGCTCAGTGTTTTATAAGAATGATCAAGTGATCATCAGCACCTGCCAGATGCATGTCTACAAATTCCCCTTTGACACTCAGAGCTGTAATATCACCTTCAGGTCAATCATTTACAGTGGTAAGACCTGTTTGAATCTACTATAATGGCATGAACTGCAAAGATAGATTGACCCAAACATCAAACTGAAACATTTCCTAACTAAAATAATAAATATTTTGTTTCAGATAAAGAAATGAACTTTACAGTGAGTGAAAACAATACAGAAATCACAAAATGGTCTAATGAAATAATGCAGACACAGTACGAGTGGGTGTTCGTCGGCTTATCAGTCAACAGGAGATCCGAATACAAACTGGGCCCCAGGCATACGTCAATCATTTACACTGTAAGTATGTTGACCTTAACTTGTCAGGAATTAGAGAGAGAACTAAGTCAATGGCTTGTGACAGAAACTCAAACACCTTTACTTAGTTAACTAAAACAACCTAAAATCACAAAAACTAAATATCTTGGACTTGGTTGAGGGACAGAACAAAAAAAACAAAACAAAACAAAACAACAGCTGAAGTCCAGATGGCTGCTGCCATAAAAAGAGAGGGGGCATCTCAGCAACTCCTTTAGAAGAGGCAGGCAGTAGAATAGCCTGGCAGAGCCTTGCCAGCAACTCCTTTGGTGACAAACAAGCAAAAGAGATGACTGGCAAGGGCGGAGCTATCAGTTTTATCATCATATTTTTATTTTATTTTTAAAATTTTCTTTGTTATTCTGATCGGCTTAAGAAAGTTTGTATTGATAAATTATTATATTTTGCCAAAAATTTGACTAAAATTGATTCAAAATTAGGAGGGAAGGTGTGAAGAAAAGCTTTTGGCGGCTTCCTTGCCCCCTCGGAGCTCCACCCCAATCCCTAATCAATCCCTTATCAATCCCTGATCAATCCCGGAAAGTGCACACAGACCAGCTGCGTCAACTCGCGTTCAAGTGACTATTTTCAATAAAAAGTCAATGCAAACGCACACAGAGCAGAATTTAAGATTTCCATGTCTGGAACGCACGTGAGCGCATGTTGTAACGCAAGTTTTTAACTCATGTCGCGGGCTCTAAATACAAATCGGGTGCACCTGGTTGAACATTTTCACTACGCATTCTTGAACGCACCGCACGCAGCCGGTGTGTCTGTGCCTTCAGGGACAGGCAAACAAAAGAGGAGTATACCTCGCAACCTCCCAAGTGATAGACAATCAAGAAAAAACAAAAAGTTCATGCCTTAGAAGCACAACATTTAATCTTATATCACTATACAGGTCACCATGAAAAGGCGGCCCATCCTCTATTGTGCCAACTTTTTGGTTCCCATCTTGTTCCTCATGATACTGGACTTGGCCTCTTTCCTGATTCCGGTTAATGGAGGCGAGAAGCTCAGCTTCAAAGTCACCGTCCTACTTGCTGTGACGGTGATGCAGCTTCTTCTTAATGAGATTCTGCCATCTTCAACGGACACGATTCCCCTTGTAGGTAAAGTAATCCAAGTTTTATGCTGCTGGGAGTTCCATGAATACCTGAGTGGGCCTGGTGTGAGTTTTTACCTTTTGGTTAAGTATATCTAGATTTTTATTTTACATTTATGTTTTGGATTTCATTTTCACAAGGTCTTTCACTTATATTTTTCCAATGTTATTTTTTTTTTTTTACTGATTTTAGAGACAAGTTTTAACCTCAGGATACATGCAGGCAAGAGCTCCTTCTGAAAAACCAGGAGGATGCAGTTCATTTTGCAAACTTGGCTTCATGTTTTAACATTTTACTCAAAGATTTTTTTTTTGTGTAAAATATACTGAACTAAAAGGTTTCTATACTAACATTCTGTTGTCTGCTCCCCTCAGTTCTCTACTGTATTGGAATATTTGGTCTGATGCTGCTCAGCCTCATGGAGACCATTCTGGTCATGTATTTGGTGGAGAAAGACATTGAATCCCCAGACAGTGAAGGAGATCTAGCTATTAATGGAGAGCAAAATGACGAGAAAACCAAAGTCAACAGCAGAAATACTTTTACAGGTTAGATTTACTTTATTATCTAAACATCTTTGGATATGATCACAATGTGTCCAAAACAATCAAGCTGCAGTTTGATTTTTGCAAGGAAATCTCAGCATCTGCATATAATAACTTATGAAAGTGCATTCCCCCCAAAAATTTCCAGTAATGAACAAATGCTGTTGGTCTGCAGCCATCCACGATCATGAAACTGATCAAAATACACCTTCACTGGAAAAGGTAAGATTTATGTTTGATTTCATGGACATCATTTCACAGTTTTAGATCATTCGGAACATCAGTAAAAAGGAAATAAATAATTAGTCTCTGAATCCCTGAATAATCCCAACAACCCAGACGTGGAAACATGTTTACTGATGTTTTTTGTAGAACTCTGTCGTTATCCACATTCTTAGTCATGCACATGCAGTGGGAGTCACATATTTTAAACACTCTTGTGGAAAAGCATCAGGCAGTGGAGTGGGGGGGTTAGGAGATCCGCCGCACACCTGTGTGCTAAACAGTGCCGAGTGATCTGTTACACAACTAGTACCTGTGTTTGGAGAACGTCGCCTGAACTGAAACCAAAGTGGCTTCACGAAACCAACATGCTTTTTTTTTTGCCACGAGCATATCCTCCGAGGTGTTGCTCTCAGCCATCACGAGTCTTGTTTGGTAATGGAATTTTTTTTTCTCATACTCCAGCGCTATGGAGAAGGACTACATAGTAACTATGTAACAAAGGAACTATGTAGAAATCTGACATTAAAGAGCTCCAGTGATTGGTCAATAACACGAAGACCATTGGTTTAATGCACAAAGGGCTTTATTGGATTCGTCACGTCAAACTGCAAAGAGATAGTTTAACATTTGTGCAACCGGGCACCACTTATTGCCACTTATGCCTCCTTTTGCATTAAGCATACCACACTGGCCTGATACCGCGATGATGATAAATTTGCGGTTAATTGTGCAGTCCTACTTGGTTCATATTTGAAAACATTTGAATAATTCATATTTTGTAACAGGAATACTTCATAATCCTCCAATAATAATTATGTATAAGTTTTGCCATGTGGACAAACATGGGTATTGCATGTTTTGGACTGGGCTGGCTCTTGTTAAAATATTCCTGGTACAGCAACAAGGTGACTGAAAATAACAATTTCAGTAACCAAAAATAGCTTTTGGTATTCTCTTAAGTTGTGCTTCAGTGCCCTCTTGTCTTCTAATGCTCTGTTAACCAAGCAAACCATTGCTGCAGGACAACATCAGTCAGCGGTTGGATGTTTCCTTGGCCTTGGATCTATTTTCTCATGAGCTGGACGAGGTGAAGAAAACGGTGTCTCTGCTCAGCAGCAGGAAGGAAAATATTGGTTACTGGACCAAACTATCGAAAAAAATCAACAAAATCTTCTTTGTTTTTTACGTTGGAGGAGCCTTTGTGTTTTTGACTACTATTGCTTTGCTATGGATCATAGAAGACTAGAAGTAAAATGTTTTCAACTAAAAATAAGGGCACTTGTCAAAGTCATGGTGAGCAGGAAAGACATGATTTTTGTCCTAAAAGTTTGACTTTGGCTGTTTTCAGTGCTTTGCATGAATTATATGTGCCTCATTTAGACCAAGTGATTACATCATCATCCATGCACGTGTTCACTCATATTTGCAATGGGTTTGACTCTGTTTGTTAATCCTCCGCACAATGATGTTCATTATAATGGGAAAAATTAAAAGCTCAGAAAGGCTTTTTCCCTTCCTTTCATTGTTTATTGATGTCTGTTTATTGTGTGTTAAAAGTGAGCACAGGCCTGACTTTAAACTGTCATTTACCTAGATTTGTAACAGGTTTGTCTCACATTATGGCCCGCTGAAAGCATGTTTTACTTAAACTATGCTGTAATATGGAAGGTTTTGGAAAGAACCACAAATGTAGCACCAATTATGTAAATGAAACAAACAGAATAAAGCTTTGGATAATCAAAAATTACTTTTTTGTTTTTAAGAAAAACTTTTAATTGACAAAAATCACAGAAATGAGACTCAAATCAAATCACAGCTCTGTCTCCCTCTCTGGTCACCAGCGGGATCTTCCAGTCATCTCCGGTATACAAAGGCACTACATCTCCCAGCAATCCTAGCACTGTTCACGGATGATGCTCACCTGACTCTCATTTAACAATCGCCCACATAACACTTAAGCAGTGCACAGAGCTTCGCTTAGTGCGAAGTATAGTTTGTGCAATTCAGCCTGCACACTGAGCATAATATCCCGATCTGATCTTGTGTTTACCTGACCCCGCTTTGTCTTTGACCCTATTTGCCTGACACCTGCCCCCGACTCTTGCATGGACTCTGACTGCTCTAGTTTGATCTCTGACACTCTTGTGTTTGATCTCTGCCTGTCCAACCCTACTTTAGTTTTGTGGACTTTTAGCTGTACTTGTCATCCTGGCTCTGCTATAAATCCTGCTGCACATGGAACCAACTGTCTGCCCGTTTGTGATACTTTTGCATACTATGAATACTTTAAAAGGTTAACTTCTACAAGAAACTTAAAGAACACACATCCTTACCTTTTACTTACCCATAAAATGCCAAAAAGAAAAAAGAGACTTAATAGACACTTTGCTAAAATGTGCAATGTTACAGAATATGACATCCCTGTACATTATGACACATAACAAAGAGCTCACAGTAGACAGCATAGCAGCATTGGCAACCAAGGCCTTCTGGAGGGAGGAGCTGGCTGAGGACAAGTAATGTAAATGTCACTCAGAAACAGGGGAAGAGGGCTTAACAAAAGTCCCCAACACCGAACAGGCATCATAACAGGTTTTCTACACTAAAACACAACAAAAATTATAAACCCACGAAATCTTTGTCCTTAGTTCCTATTATTGGCGCATCTTGCCTTTGACCTTATCTGTAGTGAAACAATGTTTTTGCCTCTTTTTTAGCCTCTGGCTTTAGCTGCTTTCACCGCATCATTTGGTCCTCTGGTCCTGCCCCACCTGAAGCCCTTCACAGCCCCACTCCTGCCCCAGTTGCAGTTTGCCTACAAGAACAACAGATCCATGGATGATGCAGTGAATCTGGCACTACACTTCACACTACAGCAACTGGACTCCCTAGGATCATCCGTCAGGATCTTGGTCAGAACAACCTCCAACAACTTCATGTTCCTGATTCGCTCTGCAGATAGATCACAGACTTCTTGACAGACCGCAGGCAGCATGTGCAACTGGGAAAGACCATCTCAAAGACTGTGACCATCAGCACCAGATCCTCGCAAGCCTGTGCACTTTCCCCACTGATTTTCTCCCTGTAGACCAACTGCTGCACCTCCAGCCACCAGTCCATCAAACTTATCAAGTCCATGGATGACACCACCCTCATCAGGCACATCTCAGATGGTGATGAGTCTGCTACAGGAGGGACGTGGATGGGCCGGTGTCCTGGTGCAGCCGGAATAACCTGGAGCTGAACGCCCAGTATACAGTGGAGATGATCATCGACTTTAGGAAAGTCTCAGTCCCACTGTCATCCCTAACTCTGACAGGATCCCCCATCTCCACCGTGGACTTGTTTCGCTTGCAGGGAACCACCACCACTTCGGACCTAAAGTGGGGAAAGACCATCAGCTCCCTCATCAAGAAAGCCCAGCAGAGGATGTTCTTCCTGCGGCAGCTGACAAAACACACGCTGTCCACTATATATCTTTCTATCTGCACCAAAATGTTGGTGCCATAACACACATAAACAGAAAAAACTTCACATGTCAATAATTAAGTCAAGTATTTTATTTACGTTGTGTGAATATGTAATTACTTTTCTGTTTTCTTAGCACTGATTACCACAAAAAATATCTAGTGGGTAAGGGTCACATGGACCAACAAGGATCTTCTCTAATCTAATCTTGACATTTGATGCTTGTTACAGCCTGTTTTCTGCCTCATGTCTGGGTGCAAAAATGTGAGTTCAGTGTCTGGATTTGAGACCTTGAAATGAGACCTTTATCTTTTTCCATGTCTGTCTTTATAGCATTGAGATTTTATTAATGTTGAAGAGAGGACTTTGAGCTTTCTGTCTCTTCTGTGGCTGCAAAATCCTCATGCTCATGTTTAACACTTAGACGTTTGTATAAAGCCATCATTAGCTGCAGCTGGTGCAATAAATCTTGTGATTTGATACTTGCTGAATTGAGACCTTTATCATTTTGTGTTAATGGCAGCAAAATTATTTTTAAAAGTTAAGAGTTTTTCCTTGATAAGTTAAACTTACCAAGTACCAAAACAAATAAATCAGAAATTCCTTATCCCGATTGCAAGAAATTTGTTTATCCAGCATCAGGATAGATTCACATTTTCATCATCATCTTACACAGACAAATCAAACTTCACTTTCTCCATGGATCATTGGTGCATCTAACTGGAAAGTACCACCCAAGCCGGAAGGTTCCACTTTCCTGGAACAGGCACATGCTTGACACTTGTTTGTGGCCTGTTGAAGTTGCATTTATCTTTTTTTCTTTTTATCTCTATGTGTCTGCCTGACTGTCCATCCATCTATCCTTTCTTTTTTGTCTTTTTTTATATTTTTTGCTCTTGTTTTGTTTTTTGTGGGGGATTTTAAGTTTGTTTTTGTTTTTTTTTTTACATTTTTAGGCAGTCACTCCCTTCCTTGCTACTGTCTTTTTCCAACCTTGCAAAAAGGGTGTTCAAAAATGAGATATGAAGGCACGGGCGCCCAGAAAAGTTGATGAGTGGGGAAGCGAATGAAGAAGCCTTGGAAGTGACACTGGGGAAACATAACAAGTGTCTGACTCATTCTGCTACCAGCCAGAATAGGAAAATGACTTCATTTCAAAAGCTAACTTACCTGATTTTTCATTTTCACCTATTCAAGTTCTAAACTTGACTTGCTAGGGTTTTTGTAAATTCACCAGATTGACATTTCACATTAAAGACCCACTCCAATAAAAATTGTGTTTTGGGTGTTTTTAACATGTTCTTGTAGCTTTTTTTTCCTAATGGGGGACACTAATATAATCATTTAAGATTAAAAGTGTGTTTCTGAGTATTTCTTTATTCAAATTGTGATGATCAGGAGCAGATAAAAACACAGGCTTTGTAAAGCGACTGAGATGGGCGTGCCAAAGTTTCCCTGCTTTGCTCCAGTTCTGATGCCTCCACTTGCAGACAAATAGAGACATTATCATCTCAGCTTTCCTCGTCTGAGCTGCCATCTGGCTCAAAACTTTACGCTGCATAGCTCTGATATTTTTCGCTGTTTTTGTTGCCCTGCAAATGTTAGCTTTGGTTGTGACGGCTGTAAGCTAGCAGGAAAAAGTGTAAACAAAGGAATGATGGATTATTGGAATAGGGTCAGTTCCGTGCCAACAATCCTGCCCACAACTTAGAGGCAAATTAGTAATAAATTCCAGCTGCGTTGTGGAAAAGGTTTCTTAAAAAAATGACTGACTTTGAGTCAGTCATTAGAGATACTGACATTCATTAATGAATGACTAAGTTTGGCTAAAAACTGCAAAATCATAATTAGAAGACCTCTGGGAACAATTCTACAATAGAAAAAATATAGTTGGAGAGGGACAGTAACGCTTTTATGTTTTTGCTGGTTTAATGCAGCCACAAGAAGGCAAAAAGCATTGCTCTTTTATGCCAATTTCTTGTGCATCCTTCCGACCTGTGAAATCTCCACTCACCGCACATGCGCAGACTCTGCCTGCTGTCTTTGACACAGACATCCACCTGCTCTAAATATTCCAAAGGGAAAGAAATACTGGGTTTTAGGTTGTCTCTCACCCTCAAATCCCTGAGGTGGTTTCTGTCATTAAATGTGGTTTGTTTATTGAAAAAAATCTTACTTATTAAAATACATCAATTTTTTTCAGGAATTCTTAGGCTGAAAAGGCACAATTAGACAATGTTCTCATAAAAATGCCTTTCCCACTATTAACAGTCCATAAATCACAGTCTGGCTAAAGTTCTTGTCCTTCCAGAAAGTCATTTGCTAATACTCTAGTCTTGAGCAATTAAATGTTTGCCTAGAAGCAAAGAGGACAATGTAAAATGATCTCTGTCATTTTATCTCCTGCTAACCATGTGCTGCATGGTGGAGAAACTAAAAGGATGGCTTTTAATGCACTATCTGATGGTTTCCTGTTCCAGCTTTGTGAAATTAAGTTTGCTGATATTATCAGTAACCACAGCGAGAGTGGCAGTTGAGCAGTTCTTATCTGAAAGTAAAATGGTCCAGTGAGCCTTTAAATACAAGGAGTGTTGGCAGTTCCTATGGGTTTTCATGCAAACAACAGACACGGATCTTCTCAGCCATGATGTTTGCCCAATCTGTCTTTGTGCTTCTCCTTACCGGTAAGCTGTGATAATCTTTTAAAATGCACATGGGCATTCGTCTAAATGTTAATAATGGGCATTTTTATTGAGCAGATCAGGTTGACCAGAATTTTTTTTCCGTTATTTTGCTGTTTAATGTTTTCCGTTGATGCTTATTCCATTTGTCTTCCTTTTACACAAAGCCCGGAGATTTATTAAGGTTAAAAATACTTTTAAATATTAGTTTTTTTTTTTAGTTTTTTTTTTTAACAAACTGCAGTGTGTCTTTATGAAAACTAAAATCCCTGTTTGTGAAGTATTCTCTTTTAGATCTTGTTGGAGATTCTAGGTGCAACCACCTAACCTGAGACAAAGGGCATCAAAGCTACACAAGATGTTTTTCTTTCTTTTTTTTTTTTTTTTTTTACTTCACTGACCCTAAAGGATGGCAGACATTACTGGAAGCAATATAATTTATTTAATCATTCAGTTATGTTCTAAACCTTCTTAGTTTGGTTCAAGGTCATTAATTGGTTCAAGGTCATTAATTGGTTTAAGGTCATTTAAAGGTTGAAGCTTACTTAAACGACAGTCGGGCAAAGATAGGATACACCCTGGACAGATGCTAGCGCATTACAGGAACCAAAATATATAAATAAAAATGTAAGAAGAAAGAGAAAGATGATGACAACATCCCAACATCCTTTTTTTTGCTGACTCAGAATTCAGTTGTTGCCGCCATATCTGTTTTAATTGGAGTGTGATAATTAATTTTAACAATGATTTGATTCATATCTTAATTTGTGGTTGCCAATGTGATTAATTGTCCATTTTGGTTTACTTTGAACCATACGATTCGATTTAATTCAGTTGCTTAAAATTCAAATCGGGACGTCTTTTGTCAAAAGTTAAACCAGTGTGACTCCGAGATAAATACCTAATACTGAACAGTGCAGGTGAAGTTTTCCAGATTTCTTGTATTTCTTGCAGGATAATCAAGTGTAAATTAAATATGTGTACAAACAAACAAGTAAACAAGAACTAATGGCAAACTCAGTAACATTTATTTTGTTGTTGTTTTTCCACATCAAAATAATACAAAGGGACCATAATTATAACAGTATATCACACTGTATGGTAATATGTCTTTGCAAAATTCAAAGTGTTACTACACATTGGTTGTAAGGATGGCTGGATCTTTTTTTTTGCTGCTATGACACGTGTGTTGTCTGCTTAATGTTATAGTAAAGTAAACCTACCATGTCTCAGTCAAAATAGTATGTTCCAAGATCAATATTATCGATTCATTTCATTTTGAAGTGATTTTATAATGATATAGGTCAATTTGATTTGATTTGATTAACAATTTGCCTCAGACAGGTCAATTTTGTTAGATCATAGGAATAGTTGTATAATCAATGAAGTCCATTATTTGTTACACCCCTTTTTTAAAAATTGATTCTGTGTTTAAACTTCATTTAGGTAGTAGTGTTTCAGAATAATGAAAACAATGAATGTTTGTGAATAATCAGTTTGAAAAGATTAATTATTACAATTTCTGTTAGGTGTCTGGTCAACCTCAGGTTTCAATGAGGTTGAAAATGGGACAATGAAGCCTGACAATTTTCCTGAATCATCAGGTAACTTACACATGATGCTGAATTAATTTTATACCTTCCGATATCACAAATCAACAAATTATCCATGGCATTGTCCCTAAAGAAGAAAACTGCAGCTACAGCAAAGTTTTGGAATACCTGGACCTGACCAAAGACAACAAGCTGTATATCATGAGCCGGCCCACTAAACACCACAAAAGACCAACACAGGTGTATCTTGACATGGCAATTTATGCAATTCTAGATGTGGTGAGCTACTTAATCTTTTATTGATATTTTGCATTTGATTATAATAATTTGTTTCTCTCTTTCTGTTTTTTATTTGTCTGGAACCTTTTTTTCTTAACACCACATAACCTTTCTTTTGTTGTCTACAGAGAGAGACTGATCAAACCTTTGTTTCATATGCATGGATTTACCTGGTAAGTTTAAGGAACAAATTAATTTATGCATCCTGCAGGATGCTTCTACCGACCCCTCCTTATTATCATCTATATTTTTTTCGTCCTTTTTATGTTTTCAGGATTGGAACAATGATTACATTAAGTGGAACCCTGAAGATTTTTGTGGAATCTCGAGTATAGCAGTTCCAAATGAAGCTTTATGGAAACCTGATCTGACAATTGAGGAGATGTAAGTATTCAAGCCTTATTGCCTTGAGTCACAATTTGTACATCCAGTTGCCAGAACTAGAAATTGAAAAAAGTACATGTGCTTTCAGACAAGAGATACACTTGCCAGCTTTGATTTCCTAATTGAAACGTTTAGATCTGACAGTAAAACTGAGAGGATATCACTGCAAGTATAAACAAAAAACTCAACTTCTGTGATCAAATTAGACACAAAATCGAAAGTATCAAATATTGCAGTTCCTCGAAAGACCACTAGAGGCAGGTTGCAACAGGAAGCCGTTTTCCCATCAAGTATTACGATGGCAAAGGAAATTTTTTTAAATGGAGAGCAGTAACAAATGATCATA
>BSAI01003775.1:0-10653 GCA_036245035.1 Adrianichthys oophorus | reverse complement strand
TATACCGCCGCTGTCGGCGTGTTTGGCGGGAGGCTCGGGCGGCCCTGATGCGTTCAGGGGCTACCAACAAGAGGCTGGCTGATCGTCGACGCACTCCGGCACCTACTTACCTACCAGGCCAATCCGTCATGCTGTCCACCTCACACATCAAGCTTCGGACGGAATCCAAGAAGCTGTCCCCCAAGTACATCGGTCCTTTCGAGATCCTGAAGGTCATCAACCCTGTGGCGGTCAGGCTGCGCTTGCCCAGGTCCTTGCGCATCCACCCGGTCTTCCATGTCTCTCAGCTGAAGCCGCATGTTACGTGTCCCCTGCAGCGGCCTTCCTCTCCGCCACCCCCTCCCCGCATCATTGATGGCCAGCCAGCCTACACTGTCCGTCGCCTGCTGGACGTTCTGCGACGGGGACGTGGCCTCCAGTATCTGGTGGACTGGCAGGGGTACTGGCCTGAGGAGAGGTCCTGGCAGCCTGCTTCGCGGATTCTAGATCCTGAGCTCATCAGGGACTTCAATCGGCGGCACCGGGACAGGCTACCCCCTGCGCCGGGCGGCGCGCCTTAAGGGGGGGGTACTGTGGGGTTATGGACCCAGGACATTTGTTGGTTTTGTGTTTGGTGTCCACTTCCTGTTTTATTTTGTTGTTGGTTGTACTTCCTGTGTTCTCTCTCTCCTTAATTGGCACACCTGTTTTCAATTATCTTATCCCCTCCTCTTGTTATAAGTCTTCGTCTCCCCTGCACTGGTTGTCGGGTGGTTTTTGTACCTTCATGGATTTGTGTTCAGATTTCGAGTACCAATTCAATTAAATGAAAGACTTTTCATTTATTTATACCATCTGCTTCTGTGTTCGCACGTCAACCCTGACAAATATATGTTTTTTTCTTCAATCTCAAGAGTATGTGTAAATATAGTAAATAATTTGTTGCAAATTAAAAAACAAAAACAAAATTAAACAAGTAAGTTATTATATATCTATTAATCATATAAAAGGTCCTAGAGAAGGAAAAGCTTATATTGACTTTATTGCTGTTTTTTATCGTATACTCTTTTCCAATTTCAGAACAATTGTTGTACTTCTATTGCTATTTTTTTTTTCAATCCATCCATCCATCCATTTTCTTCCGCTTATCCGGGACCGGGTCGCGGGGGCAGCAGTCTAAGTAAAGATGCCCAGACTTCCCGCTCCCCAGCCACTTCCTCCAGCTCCTCTGGGGGGACCCCGAGTCGTTCCCAGGCCAGCCGAGAGACGTAGTCTCTCCAGCGTGTCCTGGGTCTTCCCCGGGGCCTCCTCCCAGTGGGACATGCCTGGAACACCTCCCCAGGGAGGCGTCCAGGGGGCATCCGAACTAAATGCCCGAGCCACCTCAACTGGCTCCTCTCGATTTGGAGGAGAAGCGGCTCTACTCTGAGCTCCTCCCGGGTAACCGAGCTTCTCACCCTATCTCTAAGTGAGCGCCCAGCCACCCTACGGAGGAAGCTCATTTCAGCCGCCTGGATCCGGGACCTCGTTCTTTCGGTCATGACCCAGAGCTCATGACCATAGGTGAGTATTGGGGCGTAGATCGACCAGTAAATTGAGAGCCTTGCTTTCTGGCTTAGCTCTCTCTTCACCACGACGGACCGGTACAGCGACCGCATAACGGTGGACGCAGCACCAATCCGCCTGTCGATCTCACGCTCCGATCTTCCCTCACTCGTGAACAAGACCCCAAGATACTTAAACTCCTCCACTTGGGGAAGGAGCACTCCACCCACCCAGAGAGGGCAAACTACCTTTCTCCGGTCGAGAACCATGGCCTCAGACTTAGCGGTGCTGACCCTCATCCCAGCCGCTTCACACTTGGCTGCAAACCGTTCCAATGCATACTGGAGGTCCTGGTTCGATGAAGCCAACAGGACAACATCATCTGCAAAGAGCAGAGAGGAAATCCTGTGGTTCCCGAACCAGACCCCCTCCGGACCTTGGCTGCACCTAGAAATTCTGTCCATAAAAACTATGAAAAGAACCGGTGACAAAGGGCAGCCCTGCCGGAGTCCAACATGCACTGGGAACAGGTCTGACTTACTGCCAGCTATGCGGACCATGCTCCTGCTCTGGTCATACAGAGACCGGACAGCCCTGAGTAAGGCTCCCCGGACCCCATACTCCCAAAGTACCCTCCACAGGACACCACGGGGCACACGGTCGAACGCCTTCTCCAAATCCACAAAACACATGTGGACAGGATGAGCGAACTCCCACGAACCCTCCAGCACCCTGGACAGGGTGTAGAGCTGATCCACAGTTCCACGACCAGGGCGGAAACCGCATTGTTGTTCTTGGATCTGAGGTTCGACTATCGGCCGGACTCTCCTTTCCAGTACCCTGGCATAGACTTTCCCAGGGAGGCTGAGGAGTGTGATTCCCCGGTAGTTGGAACACACCCTCCGGTCCCCCTTCTTGAAAAGGGGAACCACCACCCCTGTCTGCCAGTCCAGTGGTACTGTTCCTGACTGCCACGCGATGCTGCAGAGACGCGTTAACCAAGACACTCCCACAGCATCCAGAGACTTGAGGTACTCAGGGTGGACCTCATCCACTCCCGGTGCCTTGCCACAGAGGAGCTTGTTAACTACCTCTGTGACTTCAGCTTGGGTAATGGACAGCCCCACCCCAAGGCTCTCAGCCTCTGCTTCCTCAAGAGAAGGCGTGTCAGCAGGATTGAGGAGATCCTCAAAGTATTCCTTCCACCGCCCGACAATGACCCCAGTCGAAGTCAGCAGCTCCCCACGTGCACTGAAAATGGTGCCTGCAGAAAGCTGCTTCCCCTTTCTGAGGCGCCGGACGGTTTGCCAGAACCTCTTCGAGGCCAACCGATAGTCCTTCTCCATGGCCTCACCGAACTCCTCCCAGGACCGAGTTTTTGCCTCTACTACAGCCTGAGCCGCAGCTCGCTTAGACTGCCGATACCTGTCAGCTGCCTCTGGAGTCCCACACGTCAGCCAGACCTGATAGGACTCCTTCTTCAGCTTGACGGCATCCCTTACTTCCGGTGTCCACCAACGGGTTCGGGGGTTGCCGCCACGACAGGCACCAGAGACCTTGCGACCACAGCTCCGAACAGCAGCAGAGACAATGGAGGTGGAGAACATGGTCCATTCAGACTCAATGTTACCAGCCTCCCTTGGTACCTGTTTGAAGTTCTCCCGGATGTGGGAGTTAAAGACTTCCCTGACGGAGGGCTCAGCCAGAAGTTCCCAGCAGACCCTCACACTACGTTTGGGTCTGCCGAGTCTTTCCGGCCTCCTTCCCCGCCATCGAATCCAACTCACCACCAGGTAGTGATCAGTGGACAGCTCTGCCCCTCTCTTTACCCGAGTGTCCAAGACACACGGCCGAAGGTCTCCTGAAACGACTACAAAGTCGATCATTGATCTCCTGCCGAGGGTGTCCTGATGCCATGTGTATTGATGGACACCCTTGTGCTCAAACATGGTGTTTGTTATGGACAAACTATGACTAGCACAGAAGTCCAACAACAAAACACCGCTTGGGTTCAGATCAGGGAAGCCGTTCCTACCAATCACCCCCCTCCAGGTGCTACTGTCGTTGCCCACGTGGGCATTGAAGTCACCCAGGAGGACAATGGAGTCCCCTGTTGGGGCACTTTCCAGTACCCCTCCGAGAGACACCAAGAAAGCTGGGTACTCTGAACTGCTGTTCGGCCCATAAGCCGAAACCACAGTCAGAGACCTGTCTCCCACCCGAAGGCGGAGGGACGCAACTCTCTCATCCACCGGGGTGAACTCCAACACTTGGCGGCTAAGCTGGGGGCTCACAAGTAAGCCCACCCCAGCCCGCCGCCTCTCACCATGTGCAACTCCAGAATGGTAGAGAGTCCAACCCCTCTCGAGAGACTGAGTTTCAGAGCCCAGACTGTGCGTAGAGGTGAGCCCAACTATATCTAGCCGGTACCTCTCAACCTCTCGCACAAGCTCAGGCTCCTTCCCTCCCAAAGAGGTGACGTTCCATGTCCCAAAAGCCAAGTTCCATGACCGGGGTTTAGGCCGCCGAGGCACTCGCCCTCGACTGCCACCCAAACCACATCGCACCGGCCCCTTCTGAGCTCTCCTGCAGGTGGTGGGCCCACTGGGGAGTGATCCCACGTTGATCGTTCGGGTTTTACCCGACCGGGGCCCGTGGGAGGAGCCCCGGCCACCAGGCGCTCGCCTGCGAGCCCCAACCCCAGGCCTGGCTCCAGGGTGAGGCCCCGGTAACGCCAATCCGGGCGACGCAACTGGATCTATGATGTGCTTTCTCATGAAGGGGTTTATGAACCGTTCTTTGTCTGGCTCGTCACCCAGGACCTGTCTGCCATGGGAGACCCTACCAGGAGCCGACGCCCCAGACAGCATAGCTCCTGGGATCACTCGAGCACTCAAACCCCTCCACCACGTTAAGGTGCCGGTTCATGGAGGGGTTTTTTTTTTTTTTTTTTTTTTTTCAAGTTAAACTTAAAAAGTAAACGGAAACTAAACATTCTTCCACATGAGAAGAAAAAGTAAACTTTATATTGGTTTACAAAATAACTTAGAGGCCTTTTCAGAGGTGTTACCAATACAAAAATGTAGCATGAATTTTTAGAAGATCCTAAAATTTGTGTGGCTTTTATTAGATCAAAAAGTCAATACTGTCAGCACTTATTTTGATTTATTTTTTTCTTTTTTAAAGATATCAAATACATACAACAGTCCATTAGAAATTATTGAGGATTTCCTTGAAGGAAAAAAAATAACTGTTTTAAATTGGTTGACTTGTATCATGAGAGGAGTGATTTTAATTTAAACTAGTTTGACTTGACAAATAACATGAGTGTCTGTAGACCAACTCTGTAATGAACCAGTAGATTAAGTGCTTAATGAATATTCAGTGATACTGCTGAATTTTAACGCAGCAGGTGGGGACAGGTTGAAGAAGTGAATGTAGACCTGGCTTAGTGTATTTGTTGCCTGCAAAGAAAAGTATGTTCTAGTTGATGCTCTTTTTCTTTCTTGAGATGCTTTTTAAATGCAAATGCATCATTTTACACAACACTGCACACCACAAATTGGACTAATGTAGCTACATTGACTACAAACAAGTGGGTCTTGATGATGATACATTCATTAACACAATTCTCCTATAACGCTTTAATGTTGGCATAAACATATTTTATTTAATGTTTCCCATTACAAGAAACACAATTTTTCTGTTTTAACACAAAGAAGGCAAGCAATTTTTGCCTATGATGTAAAGCTCATGTTAAAGGAGTACAGCTGCAACACAACACTGGAGTACTGAAATGTGCAGCTAACTTTAAGAAGAAAGCTACAAATGCTCAGTTATAGTTTGAACCAGATAAGGGTTGCCCTACAATTGTTTTTTAGTTGTTTTTGCATAGTTTTTCGAATTCGCATAATTTGTCATGGTTATTAATTTAAACTATAATCATATTTGAATCATTTTTGGAAAAATAATTGCTGCTAAATGAATGCAGATGATGGGTGAACATGTCCCAGATAGTTTATTGAAAGTAATCTAAATGATATTAGAACAGATGGAAAAATTACAATTAATACATTGTTTTTATGACTTTTTTTACCCATTGCATGTTCAACTCTAAATTATTATTATTATTATTGTACACAATTTGTTCTGCAGGACATAGAAACTGATTGCCTCTTGTGTTGGACAGATTTAGCTGTTAAGACAGGAATTACTGCATTTTTGGCTTAAAAGACACACTTGAATTTGAACCTGCGCTATACTGATTATAAACTCATGTAGCAGACCAAAACAGAAGGGAGACAGATAAGTGTGGATGTAGTTTGGAAAATCTGGTGAAAGAGAGGAAAGGTTAGTTATAAAAGACAAAAAAATGTAAAATGTTAAAATGAGAAAGACACAAACATAGTACCCATCTAAAACAAAAGGAGGTGGACAGCAAAGTTAGCTTTGAGGTATATCTTAGTGAATGACACTTATGATTAAAGGCTCCAAAAAACACCTGAAGCAGTGCTTTATATATTTGTTTTACAATTTTCCTCAACACACAGCTTGATTACCATCACTGTATACAACTTGTTTCTTTATGTATCTAATCTATGCATGACTATTTCACACTTCTTTTGGTCCAGTACCTAAATTACTTTACTTATTTGTGTTCCTAATTTATTTTTTTCTCTGTTGTATAAAATCAAATCTGTGTTCTACAGAAATTAGTATTTGAAAAAAGGTGAAAACTATCTTTGTAAATAAAAAATCCCAAAAAGAAAAGATTCCATAAAAAAATAGTTGTAAATCCATTGAATATTATACAACTACAGAATTCACAACATTCATTTTTAAAGATACACAATAGATTCAGAAGTTGTTTTTTTTTTTTAATGAGAAGAATGATCTGAAATCTTACTTTGTCAATGAACCACAGTTGATTCTTATTTTTGAGCTATATTGGACTGCAAATAAATGTATTCTGTTTTGGAAATCTGGCAATAATCTGTCCACTAGATTATCGAATTAAAAACAAAATAAATATGATCTATTTTTGGGCAGCAAGAATCTTTTGTAAATAAGAACATTATTAATAGTGCCTGTAAATTATGTTTGATTTGTACTTTGAGTCTGCCTGGAAAAACTAAACAGGAATAGTGGTGCCTTAAGTACAGGCCTAAATGTTACAAGCAATTTTAACAAGTCTCAGGCTTGTTAATTTTACAATCTTAATAGCTCTGGGTCCAAAATAACCTAAAACAAACAGCTTTTGTTAATTACATAAATAGCAAATCAATTAGGGTTTTTTTTAGCTTTGAATTCATTTATAGCTTTTCTATCAAGGCCAATTTGATTAATCTAGTTGTGTACTACTGCCTTAATACCTAATTATAGTAAAGCTATTATTGAACTATTAGAGAACATTTAGTGCACAAAAGTTTTCATTTCACATTGTGGTTTATTTTGGCTTAAGACATAAACTCTTAGTTGTACATAGAATGTTAAAGTTTGATTCGTTCTGTAATATACCTTCATTTATAAAGTGATCCTTAATAATTTACAATTTTTTCCTGTGAGTATTTACTTCTAAAGCAACTTTATGATGGTAAAACTCATCATTTCATGCTTCCTAGACTTTTTACCTTCAATCCTTTTAAGAGACGAGATTTGTTTATGTTGTGCCTTTTACAATACAAAAAGAAAAACCATCCAATGCCCTACATCAATTTGTTTATTTGTACCGAAAAGTCATAAAACCTCTGGATGGTATTTCAAGTTTCATTTGTCACTGTAACTCACTGGTTTCCATTATTTCATTATTCTGGTGGTAACAGAATGTGTTGGTGTCATGTGTGAATCAATAAATCTACCTAGTAAAATGTCATGTGTAATTACATGCCATAAACGCAAACTGCAAGATAACACGTTAATAGATTGATGTTCACATGATGATACATGACACATGTGAATTAACAAAAAAAAAAAAAAAAGAAGAGTGAGGGAGTGACATTTTAAAAGCATCGACCACTTTATGTGCTATCCATGTTTGGAGAACTTCCTCCCAAAGCTCCAATACTGCGTCTTTCAGTGTTCAGCACACAATAAAAAAAAAATATATATATATATATTGTTTAAATTTTTTAAAGAACTTTTCAACAAATGCTTACCTTCTCTAATATTTCCTCTAAACATATATTAATTAGAAATATACATTAATGTTCTCATTTGTTTAGAAAGTCTAGAGGTTTTCCCAGGTTTGTGATGAAAAAATGGCCAAAACCTTAAAAAAGCGCTCTTCTCCACATTAAATTAATTGTGTATGCATGTGACAATAACGAAAAAGTAAATACCAGAAAGCTATTTTCCTAACAGTCAAACTTTATTGTGTATCTTGTGCGTATAAAGTGGCAGTAGTGTTGATAACTGCACTTAAAATCTCTGTATAAACCCAACCCTTCACTTAAAAATTTCCCCAATCCATAAGGAATACTGTGTAAATCAAATATTTATGGTGTACCAACAGAAAATGGTCGTACCAAAAAAGGATGACCTACTTCCCACATTTAGCCCCAAAGGACCTGTCTCTGGAAAAACATGAGAGAAAGATGTTTAGCCAACAGGGCTGTTCTATTAAGCCGTGGTTCAACATGGTTTTATTCTCACTCTGATTCCCAATGCTCTTTATCTAACATCCCATAATGACAGAAATCTTTTCACCTTAAACAAAATCAACACCAGGGACTCCATTTTAAAAAGCAGTTGTTCAGCATGTTTTTGCAGGAGGAATATAAAAAGTGGTTAAGTAAACTGGAGTTTTAGGTGAATAAAGGGCTGTTGTATGTTTTTTTTTTTTTTTTTTCGCTTACAAACTGATTGCAAACATGCATTTGTACACTAATATGACCAAACAACAATGTCAGAAATATGTTCAGATTTCTTATGTCAGATATCAGAGAAAAAAGGTTTTTGAAAAAAAAAAATCTAAATGTATGCATTTCACACACAAAAAAGAAGCAGTTGATCTATGAGGTTTGTCACTAAAAAGTGACATTTGCAGGTACTTGTGAAAATAAAATGGAAAATCCAAACCATTAGGGAAATAACAGAAAAAGTAGAAGGAATTTAAAACAGAGTCCATACACCAAAGCTGAAGATGGCTGTTTAGTCTTCTCTCTTCTGTTTTGTGCTCTAATCTTAAAAGGATCTGATCATTAAAATGAGATTTTTGAGTTTAAGAATATTCACTTTACTGCAAACTTTGTGCATGAGCAGCTTTGAGGCAGATAACATGTGTCCTTTTATGAATACACCATGATAAGTTAGCTCAGCAGAAACCGTTGCTGTTTGCCCAATGAGTTTTCTTTGCAAGCCGCCCGGACAGAAAACAAAAAAGCCAAAAGTCAATCTGAACTCATGAAAGATTCAGAGCGACATAGAGGGAGTAAACCATTGAAGTTTGTCAGAGTTCTTTCCAGATTGAAATTACGATCTTGTTCTGCAAAGTTTTTCCAACTATGTAGAAAATTTCTTGCATTTCTTGGATAAGCATATAATATCCAATGTTTATGCAAACCTCCTTCTATTTGTTTTGTTATGGCCCTCACATGGATGCTTGTTGTAATTATAGATACTGGAACTCAGCATCATTTTCCATTTGTTGCTGACAATCTCAGTTTTGCTAAAAACTGAGAGAAGCTCAGTGATTTGTATAAAAAAGTGCAATTATTTTCATTTTAGATCAGCTATTTATTTAAAGATAAGATGTTTTGATATGCTGATTGTTTGATTCATTAAATGATGTTTCTTGTTCTATAAATGTAGCAGTACCATCCAAGTAAAATGGAATTGCAGTGACTGGAAAGCCTATCATATTCTGTAACATAACCTTTAAAAATATATGCAGATCTCAGCTGCCCATGCCAAAAAGCTTTTTTTTTTTCTCCTCCTGGTGTTTTGTGTAGCTTTCTGTCCATTATCATCCCAGGATTTTGACGTTTATCAGTCTGTGTTCCCACTTTTTTTCCTGCCCCTTACTAAGTCTTTTTGACTTTTAATTTCAGCTGAAGTTGTCAGACATGTTTCACAATACAACTAAATAAATTAATTTGTTTTCAAATTGTTTTTTTTTTTTTTTTTTGCACTTTAGGTTTTGTAACCTTCGGCTCATAGCACAAGGACTAAAAACTGATTATCACTCAGACTGCCTAAAGGCAGTTTTGGGAAAAGAATGAAACCACTGCAATTATATAATGCACGCAAGAAAGAATTTTGAAGACTTTCTCTTACAGATTACTGAGTTTGTTCGTGTGTCATTGTAAAAGCTAGGAATCTTTATGACACTGCATATGCATCACTATGCGTCATGTAACCTATACATGACTTTGGGAGCACTTTCACATTTTTTGGTTTTAAAAATTAAGATACATTTCAGGCATCATTTTTGGTGTCTTTCACACTTGTGCTACAAATTTCTGGAAGGTTAGAGAGATTTGTTTTGCCCTGAATCTGAAAATGGAAATTGCATATCATTTCTAAATGTGATGCAAGTGTTTGTCTTTAACTACTATGTAATACAGATGTGGAGGTCAGTGTCACATCTTAACATTAACATGTAGGGTCACTCACCGTTTATTCCTTGTTACTGATGAGAATCAAAGAAAGCCGTGAACTCTTTTGTTTGTTGGAGAAGATGCATAGTCTTTTGGTAATCCATATCTTAAGAGAAATAAATAACATGGAATTTGGACAAAACCGTGTTTTACTTTGATTGAAAATTATTCTTTTTTAACAGAACGTTTTGCAAATATTTGTTTTCTTATTTTGGTGTCAATTACACAAATGGTTTGATGTCCCTCAGGGAAAAAACACAAAAGAGAAAAGCTGCGTTCATGTTGTGCTGGAATGATAGGAATAATGGCTGTCCAACTGGGAAAACACACAAACGTCAGAAAAACAACAATTCTTCTAACACCACAAAAATGCTGGATAACTTTGCGCACTTTAACATTGTTTAATAGTGTGTGATATATGGGGATACACAAGAATTAGAGGAAAAACAAAACATTAATAAAGATTATCAGTATTAGTTATTTAACTTTGGCAGACCAGATTAAATAGTTTAACGGGCCACATATGCCCCCC
>BSAI01003771.1:0-10276 GCA_036245035.1 Adrianichthys oophorus | reverse complement strand
CCCCCCCAAGCACCGCCCCTGTAGCTACCTTGTCAGGTACCAGCGGGCCCGAGGAAGCCCCTAGGGTCCCGTACTGGTAGTGGACCCCCCCTCTTGCCCACAGACATCCCCTCCCCTGGCCCGCTCCCCCCAGACCCCGCAATGGTAGGCTTTACCTGGAGCAATCGCAGGCCCCAAGAGGGTTGCCCCACCCCGTCCCAGGGCCGGAGAAGGAGTGATCCCAGCCCCCAGGTGCAGCCGGGCCGCCCATCCAGCGCAGGCAGACCCCCCAGGGCCCCGCGCAAGCCCCCCCAGCACACGCAAAAAGACCACCCCCCCAGCCAAGCCAGACCCCCACCCAATGCACCATCCACATCCCCCCCACGCCCAGGCCCGGAACAAAACCTTTCTACCGGATAGGCAGTGGCCCAGCTCAACAGCAGCCACTGGTCCTGTTGACCTAAAGGGTTCTGGTGGAAGCTGGATGACTGTTGGTGGACAAAGTAGAGGAGGAAGATGAGCTTGTAGATAGAGAGAGAAAATGGAAGACAGAAGTGAAGGATTGAGACCAGATAAAAAAGAGATCAATGCTTGTAGATTGGAAGCAGCTTCAAGATGTTTCATCAGCGTGGGTGGCAAGAGGAACAGATGAGATCCTGAGGGAGGAGTTTGATAAGGATCTTCTGGAGGTGAAAAGGTGGTCAGATAAGATTATCAGTCAGAAGCTGGAAGATTAAGGTCTGATATCTGTGGTTCTGACGTCCAGGTAGGATGTGAGCTATAGAGTACAAGGAGAAATTCTGGAGGGAGATGGATGAGGAGATCCAGGGTCTTTGTAGAGAGGATTGGATCAGACTTTAATGGACATGTGGGTGAAGGAAACAGAAGAGATGAGGAAATGATGGAAATTGTGAGTTCAGGACAGGACTGTAGAAGGACAGATGGTGGTGGACTTTGCTAAAAGAATGGAAGCGTCAGTCGTGAAGACATTTTTTTCAGAAAAGAGAGGAGCAAAGGGAGACATATAAGACATATATATAGAGGGAGGAGACAAGTTGATTACATCTTGTACATATGATGTTATCTGAACAAGATCGGCAAAGTCAAGGTTGTGGTTGGATTGGACAGGTGAGGAAGAGAAAAAAGAGATGAAAGGATGTGCTGCAGGTTAGGATGATGAAGGACAGAGCAAATATTCTACATGTGTGATGGACAGATGGAAGGAGGGCTTTAAAGGACTGATGAATGAGGAAAATGTTAGAGGACACAGAGGAGAAAAGGTGGATGCTGTGGAGCACAAAGTGACAAAGATCACTGAATATGAAGGGAGGAAGAAGAGGATGAAGAGTGGAAAGACGCATTTGTGGAGGTCTGGAAAAATATATGGGAAGGGAGAAACAGAGAGCAGAAGTTTCTGACTGGACTGTTGAACAAGATCTTGGAGAGTTAAAGGATGTTTGAGAAATGGAGCAGAAATGCTTTGGCTTCATTTAAAGGAAGGGAAACATGCAGAGTTGCAAAAATATTAAGAAACAGCTTAATGGTTTCGAGGTTTCAATATTTGCTTTGAGGATGTTTCTGGAGAAGAACAGAGAAGGAGCTGCTTTGTGATCTAGAGAAAGTCTATGACAGGATCCAGAGAGAGGAGCTGTGGTTTGGATGAGGAAGTCTGGAGCAGCAGAGAAGAACGTTGGAGATGTTCAGGACATGGATGAGAGCTGGAAGACTGGGGTGACAGCAGCCATGTTGTTGGTTTAGAGACTGAAGGCAGAGCTGGAGGTAGCAGAGATGTACTGTCGATGCTGAGGTTCTCTTTGGGAGTTACCAGGATGGATAGGATCAGGGTTAAATAGAGGAAGATGATTTGTTACCTAAACCAAATACCAAATTTAGAAACACATGCAGGCATACTTTTATCATTAAAACAGCTTTATGCTGTAAAATAGAAGCGTAAACTTTTTTTTATCTTCAGGTCTGCATGTTCAGTTTTTAAACAAATGTTTCAGCTTCTTGTGACATGCAAAAAAAGCATCCATCCATCCATCCATCCATCCATCCATCCATCCATCCATCCGTCTTATTCTGCTTATCCGGGACCGGGTAGCAGGGGAAGCAGTCTAAGCAAAGCTGCCCAGATCTCAATCTCCTCGGCCACTTCCTTCAGCTCCACTGAGAGGACCCCCACATGTTCTCAGGCCAACCAAGAGATATAGTCTCTCCAGCGTGTCCTGGGTCTTCCCTGGGGCTAAGTGGGACATGCCACTCCAGGGAGGTGTCCAGGAGGCATGGAGACCTTCTGGACACCTCAACTGGCTCCTCTGGATGTGGAGGAGCAGTGGCTCTACTCCGAGCTCTCCCCGGGTGACCAAGTTTCTCAGTCTCCTACGGAGGAAGCTCATTTCAGCCGCTTGTATCCGGGATCTCGTTCTTTTGGTCATGACCCAAAGCTCATGACCATTGAGTGAGTATTGGAACAAAGATCAATTGGTAAATTGAGAGCTTTGCTTTCTGGCTCAGCTCTCTCTTAACTTCAACGGACCGGTACAGTGACCACATTTCAGATGATGCCACTCCCATCCGTCTGTTAATCTCCAATCTTCCCTCTTTTATGAAAAAGGCCCCTAGATCCTGAAACTCCTCCACCAGGGGCAGGAGCACTCCACCCACCCAGAAAGAGCAAACTGCAGCATTTTATCTAACAGGATTTTTTTCTATCCACGGATGGTCGTAAAGTTTGTTTAAGTGGTAGTGCAGCTTCTTACTTTAGACATTTAGGAGACATTATGGATATGTTTTTGCTCAATCTTAGTGGTTAATTGAAATGACACTGTAAAAACTTTGAGTGTGAGAAGCAGATATTTAAACAAAAAAGAGACTAAAAGAAATCAAATGAAAAAGTAGAAAGGTTTACTTGGATCTAATTACAATGATACGTTTTCTTGATGATCTCAGACCCTCGGGTCTTTCTATGTCTCCATTAGACACGCATGCTAAATACGTGTGTGCATTCATCTCCACGCAGCCATGGCTGTGTTCTGCATTCAGAGCTCACATTCTGCCCTGAGGTGCTGGCAGTAACCTAACTTTCTGTATTGTCTATTTTTTACTGTTTGTTGCCTTATTTTTTTATTTTTTTTTTTTTTGTGGAGGATTCTGACACAAAAGAATGAAACAATGTTTGGTTTTAATTCCCATCTGTTTAAACAGCAGTGTCGTGCCTGAATGGGAACCCACACTTATTTCATGCCACATAAATCATAAACAGGCATTGTTATTGGACTTATTCTGTCACTTCAGACAAGAGGAAATGGAAAAAAGATTGAAATAAAATGATATCCAGTGCCTGCTTTGTTTTGGAAAAAAAAAATGTCAAGAATAATTTTTGTCTACAGAAAGATCCATTTGTTATTTTACAATTTGGACCAGCAGTTCTAGCAAAGGTTACTTTTTGTTTTTGTGTGTTCATTTCCTGCTCACACTTGCAGTGAACTGTTAACCCATCCAGGGTGTCCCCTTATTCACCCAGAAAGGGTTCCAGAGACTCCCCAAAAGGGATTCAGTGGGTTTGTCATCCTCAATTCTGGGTAGCACCTCCTCCATCGGAGCAATAGGAAGCTGTTGAACTTTGGGATTTTTCAGATAGGTAGTTTTACCTGTGTTCTGTTTTCTACTGAGATTCCTGAGTGTGAAACACAACCAAACCCAACTAATGGCCAAATCTGATCATCTCTGTCTGTTTGAGCCAAAGTCTGCACGATGTGGTCTGATGGAAACCTCCGTGTCTTGAAAATTAATCAAACTCCAGAGCACGTTTCAACTGGACCAATTCTCTCTTTCTGCTCTAATAACTGCAACCATGTAGCTGACATGAACTCCTCAGTTTTGTAAGAACCAAATAACCTGTGGCACCTCAGCACGATGTGAAAATTTCCCAAAGAGCTTGTCTTTCTCGTGTCCACCATGCCCCCATTAAATGTTAAGTGGGGGCTGAGGTCAGAGGCTGTGGTGAGTGCAAGGGTAATGAATTTTTAGTATTCATTTTACACTTCTCAGCTACAGCCTTCTGATGGAATTCTTGAGTCCACCTCATTATTTCCGGGTCACCATGAAGACAGAGTGCTCTGGATCCACCCCCACACCCCCACCCTAAAATGATGCATGACAATGCAGAGCAGCTGTTCATCAGAGTCAGAGCTCCAATCAGATATTTCACTTTTCACCAAAGAAGAAAAAGGGAAGCTGTTACTTTACACCTAATTTCCCTTTATGGAGCTCTGACTTCCCCTGTAATTGTCCGCTTGCCATTGTAGATGGGAGATAGAGTGACTAATTATGAGTGATCATTTGGGGTTCGCAACAGACCTTTGGTGAAGAGACCTTTAAAGAGCTGGGGAAGTGGAAAGTAATCATCCCCAGCATTTCAGTCATTGCTCTGTCATTTGGATAAAGTGGGGCTGAACAGATGATTGGCTGGTTGAGGAAGTTGAACTGAAGAAATCCAGCTGTAATGCTGTTTACCTGCTGATCACATCATCAACACGCCACGGGCCAAAGATGAGTCCCTGATTTTTAATGTGACGCATCTTCTATAACAAAGTTCAGATTTTTTAACTATAGACATCCTGCATGGCCCAAATTGTGCTGCAACGTTCAAATTGCACAGCTGCCAGACTGATGCGCCGTGCCCGACGCTCAAATTGCGTCGCAGGACCTATGATCATGTCTGTGCACTCAGTGGTCAACAAGAACTGGCAGTACTCTCTTTTATGAAAGTGGAAACATAAAAAGCAGAGAATCTTGAATGTAAATATTGATTAAGTAAAAGAAGTCCCATTGTGTCATAATATGAAATAAGAAAGGGGGAGCTTAGGTCTAGGCTACAAATAAATGCAGTTATATATTGACTGTGTACATTAAATTATTTTAAATGGGTTTACAATTACAACATTGATTTTCTTTTGATTTTTTTATTTACTAAAAAGCAAACAGGCAACAACAACAGTGTAACAAAAAATATAACCATTTTTCTTAAATGGAAAAACTAAGTGATGCTGTAATGAAAATGAAATGTGATGATCAAAAGACTGTTAAAATATACATAAAAATAAAACCATGAGTTTACTTTCACTTTTGTGTAACTTGTTGAAACATACATAGAACATTCAAGACAAATTCCAAGTAAATTTCCTCTGTCCATTTAAAAGATACACAATGAATGAAAAATGAACCAGTCCGTGCCAAATTAAAGACAGCAAATACAATCTAGGTCAGTCTCTTTAGAAAAGGTCATAGGTCCGCTTTTCTTGCATTTGTGGCTTCACAAGTTATATTTTAAAGGCAATAATAAACACCTAACCACAGATGATTTGTGATTCCCGTACTGATGACTTCCTGTTGTTGCATTATTACAAATGGCTGTGCCATTTGAGCTCCAGCAGTTTCTGATCAGCATCACTCTGAACTACAAGAACCACCAAGACCCAGTTTCCCACAGTGCATTGTTTTGTGGTCAATCAGCTGCGCTCGCTGAAGAAGGCGCCTTGCACCGGCCCTTTCTTGTGATATTTTTATAATGATTGACATCTGGCATATTGTAGTGATAATCAACGACACATGGGGCCTGCTGTCAGATCTGAGAATGCAAGGAACTGTGGGATACCGCCCTCCTTGTTTGTTTGGGCAGATTGGGGTTTAAGTGTGAGTTTTTGTCTGTGTTTCATTGTCTGGTTGTTTTACTCTGTTTGAGCCTTAGTTATTTTATCATCTTATCATAATATCTTCATTTCTTTCTGCACCATGAGTGAGAGGGAGGGAGAGGATGATCACAAACTTGTATTGAAACAAGCTGTGTTTAATAGAAAGTAAAGCCAATGTTCATACTTACCAAATCCTCTGCTAAGCAAGCCTGTGGTTAATGCTAGACTCTGCACTTGAGCAGTGTAGGCGTAGAAAAATCTAGAACGATATAATAATTTAGTCGGAAAAATATATAAATAATAATTATCAAAATTAACATTATTGAGTCAAGTATTTATGCCAGTACTGAGTAGTGAGGGTACTTCTGGCGTGGATAAGTAGTGGTACTCTGGAGAGCTATTCTTAGAAGTCTTGGTACTGAGTACCAGTGAGTAGTGATGGGAAGATGAAGCTTCATGAAGGATTGAAACCTCTCAATCAATTGGTTCACTCCAGTGCAATTGTCAAAAAAAAACTCTTTATTGCTCAACCTCAAAGGAAAATTAGGAAATTATGAAAATGACAAATTAAAGAGAGGTGAGAGTAGGAATGGATTTATGTTTTATGGGTGCTGGTGTTGGCTCCTCCCCTAGATGAAGCAAGCCTCGATACGCGCTTCACGGAAGCTCCTCCTCCACTAATCGACACACACCTTGAAGCCTCGACACAGAACGACACATCACTACCGGTGAGTATCAGGCCGCTTAAAGTATTGTTGGACGCCTCTGCTGCGCGAATCGCATGAAGGCAGCTTTAAACCAGGTTTATTCTTCGCATCAATCGTATCCAGAATCGTTTGTTCTAGTTCATACTCATGTTGGCTGGTTTTGCTGCGATGAACTTCTGAGTGGTGTTTAAACTTTCCAAGCGACATGATTGTCTCCAGAGTTTATTTTTAACATGAACAAATCCGGCTGCACACATGCAGCATCTGCAAACATGAAGAAGCAGAGGAGGGAGTGTTTAAAGACATGCTATTTACATTATCTTTTAAATTTTCACCTGATTCAAGATCCTTGTTGGTTGTAATATTTTTGGTAAAGTTTGGTCCAACACTAACAAAAAGATTATTACATTTTTCAGCTATATCCTCGGTGTCATTTAGATCAATAGCACCCTTTCAAAATAGTTTGGGAATTTTCCAAGTGTTTTATCCTTTTTTTTAATCCTGTTTAAAATTCCCAATGTTGCTTTGATATTAATTCTATTTTCCTGTAATAATTTCTTAATACTTAGTTTCTTTAGTGTACAATTTTATTTTTTTTTGTATAAAAACCATTAAGTATATCTATAGAAATTTTAGGCATTTTTTAGAAGCACATCTTTCCATTTCAGTTGCTCTCGTGGTGGCTGTAGTTGGTCCCCATGTGTATACCACAATTCATTCATTTTCCATTTTCCTGCAGAAGGCAGGGTACACCCCTGGACTGGACGCAGGGGCCACAATCACACACCCATTCACACCTACGGACAAGTTTGGTGATTCCTTTAACTTCTTCAGTAAGTTTTCATCCTTTTCAGTGTTAAAGAGACATTTTACTGGACAGTTTTCACCGTAGCCATGTACTCTAATCGCTGAAATAAATTTAAGTTAAAAGACGCAATTTGCATGTGATTGCACTCAGGGAGTAAAATTCCAGTCACGAGTGATGTCACCAGCAGGTGTCACATTCGGCAGCAACTTTGGCGTTACCGCTCCAATGGCCATGAGACCACTGTGATGTGAGCGATTACGAATCACTTGGAGGTATAAACCATCCCTTACACAGCTGAATTTGTCTAATTTGGTTTCACTTTTCTTTGGTCATGTTCCTCTATGCTCTAAGCTGGTCTTTATCTAAGTTTTTGTTTTATTGTCAACATTTCTAAACCCTAACAAGAAAAAGGGTTTAGTAGAGTAGAAAATGTTTTTTTTTTCTCACCTTCCTACCAGAGTTATGTCCATTTTTGCATCACAGTTATTAGGAAATCATCTGTCAGAGAAGACTTAGTGAGTTCAACTCTTAAACAAATGTATTGCTCTGGTGGAAACAATCTCAAAGAAAGAAGAAGACCTCTGATCTCAGACGGCACCAGTGACTCGATAAATGCAAGAGATAGAGTTGGCAGATGTCTTCAAGAACCTGAACATATTTTTCATGAGAAGCACTCAGTTGGACTGAAGGGAAGCTCTCTTTGCCTTTCTGTTGTGCATGGGGAGATATGCTGCTAAAAGGAGACAGGGATGAGAGGGTCTGCTGAAAGCTTTAGGAGATCCGGGGCTGAAAGGTTTCATAAGCACTTAACTGTTTTCCCCCATCTTTCATAAAAAGGCTGTAAAAATGATGCTATGTTCTGACATTACCCTCATCAATGATCATCCCCTGAAGTTCTAGACGGCTGCTCAGAGGGGTTAGATCGAACCCAAAACCATGTCTGAAACCAGTCTCAGAACCACTCTCAGGTTGACCTCTGACCTTCCAGGTGAATTTCACCACATTTTATTCTAAACACAAAAGATTCATTCCCATTGCAGTTTTGATGGATATTACATCTAACCACAGAGAAAAGACAAAGGTGGATCCACAGAGTAAGAATGTTTCTGTTTTGAGGTGGAGCTGTTTAACAGAACAATGAATACAGACTGAAGGTTTCTTTAGGCCACTGGTTTAGGCGGCTGTGGGGATCAGAGGTCGAGTAGTCTTCTATCTCCACAGGATCAGGAGTTTAAGGCCCAATCCGGATTTTTCCCTTCGCCCTACCACTTCACCCTTCCCTACATTTAGCCCTCCAAAGGGAGAGTTATGGAAGAATAGCTTTCTTCGAATTCGGACATCACTACCATTCGATGACGTCACCAATACTCGCCGGTCATCTACGTTAGTGAGGAGCTTCAGTAGTTATATAACTTTAAAACGGTCATGCTAAAACAAAAGGTCATTACTTACATTTAAATGTAAACTTCTGTGCTTTAGAGCACACCCACGTGAAGAAAAGCCCTTCTCTTCTGCGGCATAGCGCAACACGGAACCACCTCGCTACAGAGGGTTCTGTATCCCTCCGCCTTGAGGGTGGTCCTTAAAAGACTATTTTCGGACACCACTTTCACTACAAATGCCCCTACAAATGGAGTTGTAGCGTGAAGTGAAGAAATCTGATTGGGCCTAAATCCCAGATGATGTATCATTATCAGAGATGAACAAACTTCCCGAAAATCAACGCTCCGATGTGATCAGATGTTGTTATTTTAGGAACACATCTACAGCTTCAGAAAGCTGGTCATGGTCCTCTTGTGCTGGACACTTTAAACTAAAACCCTCTGTGCGTGGCAGAAACCTTCGTACGAGAACGGGACAGTCCTGCAGTTGTTTGACAAAAAGAAAAAAAAAAAATTTTCTGGTGATTGTGTTTGGGAGACTTGATGAGGAAATAATAATAAAATCTTATGACTCTAAGTTGAAACTTCCTGGGCTCGCCTCGCTCATGGAGGCGGAACACCGCAGTGACAGCTCGTCAGCTGCGACCCAAAGTCCAGCTTCCAGCAGAAGTCAGCGTTCAGTCACATATCTGCTCATTTTATCAACAAAACTCTCTCTACTGAGAGCTACGGGATCATATTGTGGGACAAAAGGAATCCACCATGTCAAAAGGCGCTCCGAAGCTCAATTCACTGCATAAAATGGCATTGAAGCTTCAGTGAGCCGGCTCCTTGGACACAGGTAATGACTGTCGGTCGCTTCAAATCTTGCGACCAAATCTTGTTGGTCGCGACCGAGAGATTTGGTTGCGACCAACAAGATTTGGTCGCAACCTAGTCAGGTGTGCCACCAGAAGTAGGTCGAAGCTGTGTGCAGCGCCTGCTGTCTCTCCATCCAGGTGAAGTTATCTGTTTGACACTCTTTCGGTTTATCTCTTTGTTCATAGTTTTGTCCTTTTATTAATTCTTTTCTGCACCCTCCTCCATCACTCCATCCACCATCATGTTCTTCTCTACATCCATGATCCTCCTCTTTGGTCTCCTGCCATATATATATATATATATATATATATACATATATATATATATGTGTGTGTGTGTTTGTGCATACATATATATATGTATATTTATAAACCAAAAGAGAAAAAACAGCAACCAGATAATCAGATCAAATGGAAGAAAACATCTTGGAGTCTTAAGCTTTCCTTCTCTCTGTGGAAATAGTCTTACAGAAAACCGAGGCTGCTACAGTGCAGCAGTCTTTGTGTCATCAGCTGCTTAAACTGTATCTTCTCATCTTTGCTCTCCTGTCGTCTCCATCTTTGTTCTCGGTTTTCCCTCCTGTATCTCTTATCATCTTATCGTCTGTTAATCTGCATCATCCAACTCCAGCTCAGCACAGACCATCTGGATAAAAAGGCCCAAGAGCTGACACCCCTCTTCTAACCCCACAAGGATCTGACAATTGAGAAAATAAGGCCTTGATTCAACACACAGTACATGTAGTGAGGAAGGAGTAGAATAGAAGCACACGAATGATGATGAACTTAACCCGGGCATGAAGGTGGCTGTGGACAGAACAGAAGGACACAATAGAGAACACTA
>BSAI01003764.1:0-15600 GCA_036245035.1 Adrianichthys oophorus | reverse complement strand
TCACAAAGCTAATCCTGGCAGATACAGCTCTCTACTACTGTGCTGTAGAAACACCACAGTGATCCAAAGTGTAGAAGAGGCTGTACAAAAACCTGAACACAGATATGGACTACTCTTCAAAGAGGAGGGAAGTGGTTTTCAAAGCACAGCTTCATATCAGATGGATTCTGTTCATTCCTGTTTGATCAGAGTCTCTGTGGTTGCAGCTGCTACTGAAACACCTTCATTTTTTTTCTCTGCAAATCAGATGTTTTTTTCTTTTCCCATCCATCCATTTTCTTCCGCTTATCCGGGACCGGGTCGCGGGGGCAGCAGTCTAAGTAAAGATGCCCAGACTTCCCGCTCCCCAGCCACTTCCTCCAGCTCCTCTGGGGGGACCCCGAGTCGTTCCCAGGCCAGCCGAGAGACGTAGTCTCTCCAGCGTGTCCTGGGTCTTCCCCGGGGCCTCCTCCCAGTGGGACATGCCTGGAACACCTCCCTAGGGAGGCGTCCAGGGGGCATCCGAACTAAATGCCCGAGCCACCTCAACTGGCTCCTCTCGATTTGGAGGAGAAGCGGCTCTACTCCGAGCTCCTCCCGGGTAACCGAGCTTCTCACCCTATCTCTAAGTGAGCGCCCAGCCACCCTACGGAGGAAGCTCATTTCAGCCGCCTGGATCCGGGACCTCGTTCTTTCGGTCATGACCCAGAGCTCATGACCATAGGTGAGTATTGGGGCGTAGATCGACCGGTAAATTGAGAGCCTTGCTTTCTGGCTTAGCTCTCTCTTCACCACGACGGACCGGTACAGTGACCGCATGACGGTGGACGCAGCACCAATCCGCCTGTCGATCTCACGCTCCGATCTTCCCTCACTCGTGAACAAGACCCCAAGATACTTAAACTCCTCCACTTGGGGAAGGAGCACTCCACCCACCCAGAGAGGGCAAACTACCTTTCTCCGGTCGAGAACCATGGCCTCAGACTTAGCGGTGCTGACCCTCATCCCAGCCGCTTCACACTTGGCTGCAAACCGTTCCAATGCATACTGGAGGTCCTGGTTCGATGAAGCCAACAGGACAACATCATCTGCAAAGAGCAGAGAGGAAATCCTGTGGTTCCCGAACCAGACCCCCTCCGGACCTTGGCTGCACCTAGAAATTCTGTCCATAAAAACTATGAAAAGAACCGGTGACAAAGGGCAGCCCTGCCGGAGTCCAACATGCACTGGGAACAGGTCTGACTTACTGCCAGCTATGCGGACCATGCTCCTGCTCTGGTCATACAGAGACCGGACAGCCCTGAGCAAGGCTCCCCGGACCCCATACTCCCAAAGTACCCTCCACAGGACACCACGGGGCACACGGTCGAACGCCTTCTCCAAATCCACAAAACACATGTGGACAGGATGAGCGAACTCCCACGAACCCTCCAGCACCCTGGACAGGGTGTAGAGCTGATCCACAGTTCCACGACCAGGGCGGAAACCGCATTGTTGTTCTTGGATCTGAGGTTCGACTATCGGCCGGACTCTCCTCTCCAGTACCCTGGCATAGACTTTCCCAGGGAGGCTGAGGAGTGTGATTCCCCAGTAGTTGGAACACACCCTCCGGTCCCCCTTCTTGAAAAGGGGAACCACCACCCCTGTCTGCCAGTCCAGTGGTACTGTTCCTGACTGCCACGCGATGCTGCAGAGACGCGTTAACCAAGACACTCCCACAGCATCCAGAGACTTGAGGTACTCAGGGCGGACCTCATCCACTCCCGGTGCCTTGCCACCGAGGAGCTTGTTAACTACCTCTGTGACTTCAGCTTGGGTAATGGACAGCCCCACCCCAAGGCTCTCAGCCTCTGCTTCCTCAAGAGAAGGCGTGTCAGCAGGATTGAGGAGATCCTCAAAGTATTCCTTCCACCGCCCGACAATGACCCCAGTCGAAGTCAGCAGCTCCCCACGTGCACTGAAAATGGTGCCTGCAGAAAGCTGCTTCCCCTTTCTGAGGCGCCGGACGGTTTGCCAGAACCTCTTCGAGGCCAACCGATAGTCCTTCTCCATGGCCTCACCGAACTCCTCCCAGGACCGAGTTTTTGCCTCTACTACAGCCTGAGCCGCAGCTCGCTTAGACTGCCGATACCTGTCAGCTGCCTCTGGAGTCCCACACGTCAACCAGACCTGATAGGGCTCTTTCTTCAGCTTGACGGCATCCCTTACTTCCGGTGTCCACCAACGGGTTCGGGGGTTGCCGCCACGACAGGCACCAGAGACCTTGCGACCACAGCTCCGAACAGCAGCAGAGACAATGGAGGTGGAGAACATGGTCCATTCAGACTCAATGTTACCAGCCTCCCTTGGTACCTGTTTGAAGTTCTCCCGGATGTGGGAGTTAAAGACTTCCCTGACGGAGGGCTCAGCCAGAAGTTCCCAGCAGACCCTCACACTACGTTTGGGTCTGCCGAGTCTTTCCGGCCTCCTTCCCCGCCATCGAATCCAACTCACCACCAGGTAGTGATCAGTGGACAGCTCTGCCCCTCTCTTTACCCGAGTGTCCAAGACACACGGCCGAAGGTCTCCTGAAACGACTACAAAGTCGATCATTGATCTCCTGCCGAGGGTGTCCTGATGCCACGTGTATTGATGGACACCCTTGTGCTCAAACATGGTGTTTGTTATGGACAAACTATGACTAGCACAGAAGTCCAACAACAAAACACCGCTCGGGTTCAGATCAGGGAAGCCGTTCCTACCAATCACCCCCCTCCAGGTGCTACTGTCGTTGCCCACGTGGGCATTGAAGTCACCCAGGAGGACAATGGAGTCCCCCGTTGGGGCACTTTCCAGTACCCCTCCGAGAGACACCAAGAAAGCTGGGTACTCTGAACTGCTGTTCGGCCCATAAGCCGAAACCACAGTCAGAGACCTGTCCCCCACCCGAAGGCGGAGGGACGCAACTCTCTCATCCACCGGGGTGAACTCCAACACTTGGCGGCTAAGCTGGGGGCTCACAAGTAAGCCCACCCCAGCCCGCCGCCTCTCACCATGTGCAACTCCAGAATGGTAGAGAGTCCAACCCCTCTCGAGAGACTGAGTTTCAGAGCCCAGACTGTGCGTAGAGGTGAGCCCAACTATATCTAGCCGGTACCTCTCAACCTCTCGCACAAGCTCAGGCTCCTTCCCTCCCAAAGAGGTGACGTTCCATGTCCCAAAAGCCAAGTTCCATGACCGGGGTTTAGGCCGCCGAGGCACTCGCCCTCGACTGCCACCCAAACCACATCGCACCGGCCCCTTCTGAGCTCTCCTGCAGGTGGTGGGCCCACTGGGGAGTGATCCCACGTTGATCGTTCGGGTTTTACCCGACCGGGGCCCGTGGGAGGAGCCCCGGCCACCAGGCGCTCGCCTGCGAGCCCCAACCCCAGGCCTGGCTCCAGGGTGAGGCCCCGGTAACGCCAATCCGGGCGACGCAACTGGATCTATGATGTGCTTTCTCATGAAGGGGTTTATGAACCGTTCTTTGTCTGGCTCGTCACCCAGGACCTGTCTGCCTTGGGAGACCCTACCAGGAGCCGAAGCCCCAGACAGCATAGCTCCTGGGATCACTCGAGCACTCAAACCCCTCCACCACGTTAAGGTGCCGGTTCATGGAGGGTTTTTTTTTTTTTTTTTTTTTCTTTTTTTTTTTTTTCTTTTCCCAATTTAGGAAAAATGAAACCAACGTGCTACCTCCTGTTTAATGGAAGCTGCTTAATGTTCAGCAGGCAAATATTATCTCTTCAGATAAACAGCAAGTACATTGTTTTTGTTTTAATGTGGACAGTAAATTTAGCAAAATTTAAAGAAAAGTATATCTTTGTATCACACCACAAATTTATATTTAATACATAGCCTGGTGTATGTACATTATAATAGATTAAATGGAAAAAAATAAAAGAATGTTTAGCAATTGCCTAAAGGTATTAAAGTTTGATTCTGTAAATGAAGCCTCTCGCACCTTTTCAAAATATTAGCTTATATCCACACAGAGTAAAATAACAGAGTTGCACGGTGTAGGCCGCAACGGTTAATCTGGACAAGTAAAAAAACGTGTATCTGAGTATTGTTTGAAGATGCAGATTGTCCTGCAGAAGTGGTGAATATCACAAGACCAACTTTAATAAATAGTAAATTAGAAAGTAAAGACCTGAGGAAATTGTGGACATCAAATGACTTTCCTTAGGTCTACTCTCACCAGTAAATTTGTACAGAACCTTAGGATCCAAGATTGTTCTCTGCATTGATCGCTCCATTAAAAACACAATGACATCACATTCTTCTACAACTGCGCATTCCTACTCCCACTAATGGCTTTATGAACACATTGGATTTGCTTTTATGACATCCAGACGAATTGTTCCAGACAAACCACACTGAGACCATCTGACCAGAAGTTTTCTCTAACCTAAAAATATAATCAAATGCACCCATACAGGTCAATGTCCATATGGATTCTGGTGGTTGTTAGGTTGTCCGGCAGTCTTGCAGTTCCCATTTAGTTTGTTGAAAATAAAAAGTACAATTATCATGCAGGTGGTAAGTGTATTGTGAAGTATTCAATAGTTAATGTAAGCTGCACACACTTATGACATAAGGGTGCGCCTATGCCACATTCCAGTTGTTGGTTTAACATTAGTAACAATTGCCGTTATGGCAGATGTTACTAATGCTTTACTATGGGGAGGGGTTGTTAAGAAAATGAAAAGTCTGTACAACAAACCTGCGCCTCACCTGCTTCACCCTTACTTTACTCTTGCGTGTTGTATAAGTATTTGCCAGAGCTGTTGCTCGCAGAATGCCCGTGGAAAAAAATGTGCAATAACATTTTCACTCTACGGGTTCACCGAGCTTTCTACGACCTTGTTTTTTAGTGCAGGCCACCAGAGTGGCCCATTCAGGTTTGCCTGTTTTTGCTAACATTGAGCCCGTATCCAGCCATAGGGGCAGTTGTAGCTAAGCCATAAGGAGGACAAACTGTTAAAACAACAATGGGAAGACAGATTGTCAAATGCATCTATTAAGGAAGCTTGGAACCCACTTCTGACGCCAGTGTAAGACTTTCACGTAGTCCAGTGAATCACAATTTAACCTGCATTAAGAGATATCCACTGACGCATAGAAACATTAACACACACAAAACCTGTCTTCTGAAAGATTATTTATTTTGAAAAAACAAAGAATTCATAGAGAAACTGTTTGTTAACAATAGTTATCAAAACTTGGAGTGATCCCCAAGCTAAAACCATATTACATGCAGTAAACACATAAACAAAAAGTGGCTCAAGCAATATGAAAGGCTAAATAATAATTATTTCCAAGCAACATTGTAACAGTTATTGAATAAAGACTAATAAAAAAAAAGCTGTGCATTGACCTAAGATTCTTGTGCTACATTCACATTAGCCTCTGCATCGCACATTTAAGTAACCACTTCCAGTCAAAAGGCCCAGGAGGCCGACACCCAAGAGACAAAAGGCCGCCGCTGCTGAAGGCCCTGTTCCCTCCACCGGGGATGGGGTAGGGGATAGAAGATCAGTGGTCCCACTGTGTGTAGTGTTTTTGTGTGTGTGTTGAGGTGTGTTTCTTGTGGTTGAAGGGTGTGTGTAATAAAGGTCGCAGTTAAAATTGGCAAGCAGGGCACTGAGGACATCTCCTGATTGCCTACAGGGATGTCCAATCGCCCTCTCACCAAGGAGCCCTAAATGTCTACGGTGCAGTTAAAATTGGAGGGTAGAGCACTGAGAGGACATCTCCTGCTTGCTGGCAGTGATGTCCTAGCACCCCCCACCAAGGGTCCTACGTGTCTACGCAGGTTTTTAAGTCAGTTTTGGGGCTCTAAATGCAAAACGTGCATCCATTGAACAGCTGTTGAAAGTCAAACCAGTTGAACAGTTGATGTGATAGTGGTGTATGGATGGCAGCCTTTTTTGATTCACAGAAGTACCAACTGTTTAAAAGTTGATCATGAAGGACAAATGAATAATTACAGTTTTTGCTGGAATTTTATAACTCCCAGTCTTTCATTTATCAGAATAGAGCTGTGAAAGAAAAAGCCTGGAGAAAGATTTGCAAGATTTCCTCCACTTTTCACTATTCACACCAACCCTCTTCCAACTGTAGTAATATGCGCTAGTGTTGGGCAGTAATGGTCCAGTAAGAACACCATATATGCTAAAGGATGTTCAGCGCATTCTTGAATGAGCAACATGCCCTGTGTGAACGTAGCATCTTACAGACATATGAACTGTTCATTGGACAGATAATCTCTAGTGTCTTGCAGCAGATTTTGCATAGCAAAAATGGGACACATTGACTGGAATGTACATGACTTAATAATGTACCAAACTGGCTGATGAGACAAATAAAGTTAAGGGAGAACTGTTTGGATTTATCCATGGATCCATAACCCAACCAATCAAAAAGACCTCTAAAAGCACTAACATTTTATTGCTAATAAAATCAAGATGACTTGATTTGAAAAAACATACATCCCACTCCAAGATTTGGAAATGCATCAAAAAAGCTTTTTCATATTTATTTAACTTTGAAGTCAAATCCAATGCATTAACAAAAATGGCCCTATTCAGCAACATGCCTCCAGTGGTCTTATGACAAACTGCAACACATCTGGTTTGTATCACATTCAGGAGTGAAAAGTGAGAGCTTTCTTGTACACCATAAAACACGTTCTTGTTCTTCAGAGAAGTGAGCTTTAGAATGAAAAGTCTTTCCCAATGGAAGCTCAGGCAGACTCCGATCACCGTCTTCTCAAAGATGTGTTTTCAAGTGATACTTCAAGTTACCGCGTTGACTGAACCTTTTACCGCAACTTTCACAAGAAAAGGGCTTCTCACCTGTGTGAACTTTCAGGTGTTGAGTCAAACTTCCATGTCGGTTAAAACGTTTGCCACATATTTTACATAAATATGGCTGCTCACCTGTGTGAATCCTTGTGTGGCAGATTAAAACACTATATTGTCTGAACCTTTTTCCACAAGTTTTACAAAGGAAAGGCCTCTGATCTGTGTGAGTTCTCATGTGACTGGACAAACATCTTTTTCGACTGAACCTTTTTCCACATGTTTCACAAGAAAACGGCTTTTCACCTGTGTGAGTTTTGACGTGTTCGGCTAAGTTATCTGGTCGGCTAAAGTTTTTTCCACACGTCCCGCAGAAATACGGCTTTTCGCCTGTGTGCGTCATCATATGGAATCCCAGACTGCCACTTTGTTTATATTTTTTTCCACACAATTTACAGCTATATCGTTTCTCACCTGTGTGAGTTCTAATGTGGCGTGACAGAAGGGTAGTGTTACCAAACATCCTCCCACATGTTTTACAGGGAAATGGCTTCTCCCCTGTGTGAGTCCTCATGTGGCCCAATAAGTGACTTTTTTGTCGGAATCTTTTCCCGCATGTTTTACAAGCAAAGAGCTTCTCGCCTGTGTGTATTTTTGTATGCAACAATAACGAACATTTGCGAAAGAATTTTTTTCCACAAGTTTTGCACGAAAACGCCTTCTGACCTGAGTGAGTCTTCATGTGCATAGTCAAAGAACTACGGAGGGAAAATCTCTTTCCACAAGTTTTGCAAGCAAATGGCTTTTCACTTGAGTGACTGCTCATGTGAGCCAATAAAACCTCACTTCGGGCAAAACTTTTTCCGCATGTTTTACAAGTAAAGGGCCTCTCCCCTGTGTGCGTCCTGCTGTGACGCATCAAACTTTCACTTCGACTATATTTCTTTCCACATGTGTCACAGGAGTACGGTTTATCGGCTGAATGAACAGTGGTATGGACCATCATATTACCGCGTTGTGTGAACCGTTTTCCACATATTTTACAAGCAAATGGCTTCTCGCCTTTGTGAATTCTTTGGTGAGCTATCAAACTATTTCGAACGAAATGCTTCCCACATACCGTACATAAATACTTGTTTTTAGCCATTTTTTTGAAAATTTTGTCACCAGCTCGCCTACTTCTCAAAGAGGATGAATGGGATATCTGGCTTCTGCTGCGTCCCCTCAATGAAGACTTCTCACCTGTGCCAGTTTTACAATGAGTCTTTGCAAGGGAAGGGCTGTCAGAATCCACGTCGTGATAACTGTCCTTGTTCTGTCGCTTCCTGAGCTTCAGCTTTACAGTTGGAGATGATTTTAAATTTTCAAACCTCTTTTTTTTATCTTGATTTAGAGCTACAGAACAGTTGTTAGTGAGCAGCTGTTCTGTCGTTGACTGTGATTCATGACGGTTGTTTTCCTTATTCGTTGTAAGGAGACGCACATCTGTTGGGGCAAAAAGACAGATTAGAAAAAGAGGAGAAAAGGGGACATTATCAAAATTAACTATTTCAAGATGAACTGCATTTTCTGGATTTGATTGAAGTACTGATAAAAAATGCTGTAGCTGATTGCTGAAATGGAGAACAGTAAATTAGTAAATGGGAACAATTAAATTAGTTAAACATCTTTTTAAAATAAAATAAAATATGGATGCTAAATGAGTTAAACAAACTAAAAATTAGTCAAAAACACAAAATAATCTTGTCAAGTGCTAATATGAATGCTAAAGCATCCAAATAAGTCAAAGTAATTACCTAATGACATTAAAAGAAATGTAAAATGAAATTTCTTTGTGTTGACCAAACTGCAGCAAACCTGAAATTATTATAAAATAGATACATCAGAAAGGAGCGGTGCAGGGCGCATGTTGCCAGCCCAGTGTATTTTCTGTCATTACTACAAGTTTTTCAAATTGCATTTCTTTGTCCGCTCTTGATTCACAACAATTAAAATGGAGAAATACTCATAAATGCAGTTAGAATCTTAATTTTCTTAATACATTTCATCCATTATAATAAAACTGCAACAAAAACATGTAAAAACACAATTTTCATCTGAGTCTTTAAGAGGCAAAAAATATGAATAATGCTGAACAATTTAAAAATGTCATATGAAATCGTCTATCATCATTCAATATTTGGTATAAAAGTACAACAATTTGAGATGTCTAACTAATCCTAATTTATTTCAGGAGCAAATACAGCTGGACAAAAGTTTGATATGCAACACACATTTGTATAGCTGAAGAGGCTTGGAGAGATCCCCATAATGACCTGCTTTGAAACAGCTTCATGCCATCATTACAGAACAGGGAGAACTGTACTTTTCAGAACTTAAGTCACACTCAATTAAAAGGAGCATTACATTCAATACAGTTTGGTAAAGCCTTTGTCACAACTGCTCTTACAGGTGCAGCGGTGGGCAAGAAATGAGCAAACCTGTATGGGAAATTAAAGTATAATTTGAGCATTCTTCAACCGTCCTACGAGCATTTACGTCACCTGCACACTCTGTGATGCAGCATTTGCACACAGTCAGTAAAGAGCCAGTACACACATAGCATTAATGACCAAAGTGTGACGTAAGGTCACCGTACGAAGCATCACACTTAATGTCATAAGTGAGTGCAACTTATATTAATCTTACAAAAACTTCACCATACATTTAACACATGCACCACAACGGGACGTTCTATTTTCATGACATCCTTCAAGTTTCTGTATGAGCCTCAGGGGAACTGCAAGACACGCGTGTGCTCCCTTTGAGATGATGCAGCCCCTTCTGTCTACAACCCTTCATGGGTCCAGAAAACCCAATATACCACAGTGACTACAGTTTTAGGTGATATGACTAAACTGACTTCACTACAGCGGGACAAGTAGCAAGCTGTTTTGCATGTGTGCCTCCTTTATCAGCAATAAGCAGCTTTTGTAGAGAGTTCAACACAACAGATTAGTCAAACTTTCTTCATCTCAATCACAATAACTCTCAACATTGTACAGTTGTGACATAAAATGCTAAACCAAACATTCACCTTTTCAATTCATGAAGTTGAAACCCAGTATGTTTCAGTTTGCCACTCGACTACAGTAGCCATGATGCTCCAACAGTCCATAAAGTTTGTGCAGCTTTGTAGTTTGCCAAAGCTGCCGTATACCACAGAAAATCAGATTGAGGTGATTAAACACAACCAGAATACATAAGGAGCATTGTCGTTTTATGACAAAATGAAAGGACTTTAAGTGCATTTTATACTCTAAAAAAGATGTTACTACAATTTGCATAACTCTAATCCTTAACCAATCGCTTCATTAAAACAAGACCTTTAATGTGCACTGGAGCAGTTTGCAGTCGGGTGTGATGCAGCTGGAATGAGAACTAGCGCCTCAAAGTTGAAGGTCATGGTTCTGAACAGTGAAAAGTGGGCGTGAAGTCTCCAGGTCGGTGGAGAACTCCAGTCCTAAGTGGAGACGTTTGTGTCTCTTTTGGGATTGTGATTTTGAAAAAGGGAAGGATTACGTATGAGATAGACAGACAGATATCAACAGCGAATGTTGATTATGAAGCTTTAACTAGAAGTTATTCATTCCCACATCATCCCCCTTACATACCTATTCTGTGTAACTTTATTACTGGCTTTAAACTGAGATCCAGCAGATGGGATTCCGAAATAATTGTTCCTTTGCGTTTGTTCACATCCAGCTCTTCTGTAATGTGTGAAAATTCCATATGTCCGCCTGGAAGCTGTGGGGGTTCTGGTTCCTTCTCTTTAATCTGTGAAGGTTCTTGTTCATCCCCTTTAATCTGTGAGAGTTCTGCTTCTTCCTCTTTAATCTGTGAAGGTTCTGGTTCCTCCTCTTTAATCTGAGAGGGTTCAAGTTCCTCTTCTTTAATCTGTGGGGGCTCTGGTTCTTCCTTGTTTTGGCTGTAGTTCATCTCTGGGTTTAAAATCTGACCATTTGCAGCAAATTCATCTCTCCAGAAATGTTGCTGAAGGTCTTAAGGGTTCAAAAGAACACAGGAAGTCATTATTAAAGTCAATAAAAATAAACAATCATACATTTTCCTGTTCTGCCTTGAACACAGTGGTACCCACCGATTCTGTGCAGCTGTATTTGTATTTCGTGGGTGATGCCCTTCATGGAACGCTGATGTTCCATCTCTTCCTTATTCTGGATAAATCTATTTTCATTAACTTCAGATTGTTTTTCCGACTGTGGTTCAAACTGAAGCACCAGAAAAATACCATTCTCCTGTTTTGCTTCCATCTTCACTGCCTCCTGATTCACACTGAGCTCCAACTGCTCCTCTTTAATCTGTGGAGGTTCTGCTTCTTCCAGACTGGGGCTTGGTGGGTTTGGTTGGCTTGGCTCCTGGTTCCATAGCAGTTGGACACCAGAAACTTCCATTTTGTGAAGGACTTGTTGCTGAATTTCTGAAGACACAAAATAAAGATCAATTTTATAAAATTGTCAGATGTTTTGAAGTTTATCAGAATTTTTAAGATGTAGAAAAAGTTTGAGGCAGTGACTTTATTATTAAACTGATTGTTTTTGTTCAAACAAAAACTCGTCTTAGAGGTTTTAAGAGGATTTGCTGCAATCCATCACTCAGACTCCGTCTGTTCAACATCTTCAGACTTTTGCTCTTCATTCTGCTGCTTCCTTGGACAAGGTGGAGATAAAATGTTGCATTCTCATCAGTTTAGTTTGTTAGGAACCAAACTGTTACTATTTGTAGTCTTTTAAACAGATTCACACAAGCCTGTCTGATCCAGAGCCGGGTTCTGGTCCAAGGAACCAAATAATCAAAAAGATAAATGGAAAAAGAGGAACATCTCCAGGTTGCCCAACAGACAAGCTGCAAAATCTAAATTTAAAGAAAGTAAAAAGACACTTGTTGCAAGAAAAAAAAATCATATTTTCTGCCTTGCAAGAAAAATAGTTTTAAATCTTAGTTTGAGAAAACAAACGTGTTAGAGACTAGAATTTTTTTCTTAGTTCTCGGTAAAACCATTTTTTTTACCCCATTGGCAGATTTGTTTTTTTGTTTTGTTTTTTTGCTTATTAAAAAACAATCTGACAATAGGGTAAATAAAGACTTTTTTTTTTAATATACCTATTTAGAAGGGGCTTGTTTTTGCTGTGCAGACTTCCACCACTTTCCAACTGACAAACTTAGAGAAACTGTGTGCAACACAGTATCAATAAAGTTGGATAAAGGCCCCAGAAAGATAGAGATACTGAGACTTCAGACAAGCGCCTTGAGTTTTTGTGACGAACCGGAAGAGTCACATGACTAAAAACAAATCTGCAAATATGAAGGGGAACACTGTACTTTTGAAACGGCGTGTACAACAGGAATTTAATCTTATTATTTGTATTATTTAATCTCGTAAAAACAATTGCAGGCGGCTAAGAGGAATACCACTGTAAAAAGCAAAAAAAAAAAAAAAAAAACATTTCCTTATGAGCGCTTTATTAGCGCTTTCTATACAAGTCGGCATCACTTTTGACCAATCAACGGGTGGCTATTGCTGTCCTGCCCCAACCGTTCCATTCCACTTTTCTATGGACCTGCGACCGAAAAGGGGGCCCTCAAGAGTTACGGATCGGTACTGTTTAATGGGTCCATTTAACAATGGAAATGCTTAGAATAGCGGAACAGACTGGACCCCCTCAGTGGAAACGACTGATACAGTACACTTGAAGTTTACTTTTTATATACACTATGTATTTAAACTTAAAATGTTCTAAGAAGTATTTTACGACATTGCTTTGTATTTATGTTATGTTACTATTATAAAAACATTTTGTTTTTTTTGGGGCATTAATAAAACAGAGAAAATTTCGCATTTTTTCCTAATATGAAATAGTTTGCAACTTTTGACTTAGGTTATTATGACTTCTTTTCAAAATAAAAGACACCCTGTGCCACTTAATAAAATAACCTTCAACTGCACTACTTTTGGCTAAGGAAATCCTCTCCTCTTTTTTCATGTTTCAATCATCTGTTACCACATGAAATAGTACAATTTATTTTTTAGTTAATTAATGTATTAAATTATTATTATATGCTCTAAAGTTTCATCTTTAAAAATGTTCAATTAACTTAACTAATTGTTAAGTCACTTATCAATGAGTAGTTATCCACACACATGCACACATATACATAGTATCATAGAGAGGAGTCTTCCTTCCGCTCGTTACTACACACAGTAATAATCAATGTAAGACAGTGAGAGAAAAATGAATCACGGTGAAGCATCTTTGTTTTAGACGATCTTCCCTCCAACAGCAGAAGGTGATTTAAATGACTAAAAACAGTCCGGAATCCGAAACTCCAAAACCTCAATTAAAACCACGAGCACGTCTCAATGCTGTTCTTACCGCGAGGGGGAGCTGTTCTCGGTGGGAACAGTTAATGTTTGTTTGTTTTTTTTCAGCAGCCTTTAGTCTAGCCGGTTCACAGAAAAAACAACAGCAGCTCTTACCTGCAGAAGCCGGCGTTCCAGCAGACATGTTGTTTTTCTGCTCCTCAAAAGACGAAAATCCAAACAGCCCACGTATCAGAAAAACCTCAGCGGCCACGCGAACCCACAGACACGGTTTGCGGTGTACACACTTGTACAGGACCGGAAACAAAAGGAAAGCGGGTCTGCAGCGTTACGGAAACTGACGAGGCTCAAAAGAGCTCGCCAAGTTCTGAATGTAAAAATAACCCTATAAAGGTGTGGGTACGTGGGGTTGGGTACAAATGTGTCTCTAAGTTTATCTGAATCAAATGTGGTCATTTCAAAAAGAGAATCTGATTAACGAACATTTTTATTGACCAGCATGAAATAGGACTTTGACCTCTAATGACCCGCTGACCCACCTCCCTGACGCGAGGAATTGTAGGTTTGAACCTCCTGTTGAAATGAATGGGATGAAGTATGGTCTTTGCCTCTCAAATATTTTATCACCGATACATTCAAAGAAAAGTCTTTCAGAATTATTCAGACATTCTACCCTGTTAAACATTTTTAAACAAATACATAAATAAATAAAACTCGATACCAACTGTTCATTCATTTTGCTTTTCCTCACCTAATGCATTTTTTGTTGTTGTTGTTGTTGTGGTATTGCACATTCACTCTGACATTTGGGAGGATTTGACTCATCTTACAACGACCCATCTGTACGAAAATTATAAATTACTCTATTAACACATTGTTTTGGATGTTTAATGATGGAAAACATAACACTCATAATTATGTCTAAATATTGTTTACACAGACTAAGTGTAAATCTGCAAACAAAAAACCCCAATGTTTTATGTTTTTCACAAAAAAAGCGATATTGTACGTAAAAACTATTGAATCCTGGAATGAAAAGCTGTTAAACAAATGAATCCTGGTCTTATTTGAAACTTTAGAAAACATCTTTTTCAAGTATGATTGCTTTTTATCTCTTTCAACCTCCTGGCAAGTTCAACCACCTGCTGTTAGTCAGCTGCTGTTAGGGATGGAGTGTCATGTATTGTATGATGTCCTATATGTGCAGTATTTGTCAAATATGTTTTGGTTTTTTTTATAGTAGAATTTGAAGCCGTGTAGAGTTTACTGAAGATCTCACTAACCTTTTAATTAAAAATGTACACAAACTTTAACTTTATTAAAATTAAAGTGACAGATTTTTTTAAAAATCCATATTGGTCAAGAATAGAAGTCACTAAGTATCAAAAGGGTTTTGACACTAGAGTTTACTTTCACAGTAAAACTGGGCATTATCTCGAGCAGGCTAGTGTTCCTTTCTGGGACCACTCTCTAGCGGTGATTTGAGGGACTGCAGTTTTTCTTCCTGGTTTTTACTAAATAACAACAAGATGTAGGGGCCATTCTCCAATAACAGATAACACGTACACAAACATTGAATTCTGTGAGACTTGTATGTCTTCGTTGGACAGACATAATTTATCTTTCCTGAATATGAAATGTTAGATTTCTTTTAGCATGTCTTGCAGATGTTAAAAAGTTGTACAAAAAACAGTTGACCCACATTTTTGTTTGAAACAAAATGTCTAAATAATTTATTTTTGTTTGTTTTTTGTACGTATCAAACATTGCAAATAGATATTAAAGTTAAAAATAAGCATCAGTATAGCTGCAGGCTTACTTTGAATTTCCCATTAAAAAAGAATCCCTTCCAATATTGTTTTTCTTTTTCTTTTTGATTGTTATCAACATTTATTGGCATCTTCTACAAACATTCAACATTTTAAAACTGATAAGAAATTGAAGCAGCAGTTCGGAAAGATTTTTCTTCGTTCTTCTTTCTTCGTTTTAATGGAACATATTCTTGAATCTACCAGAGGTTTTTGTCAGGTCAAAAGTAACTTTCTTTCCTGATGATGCATTTTTTTAGAGACCATTTATTTAAATATGATAACAAATAAATTAATATTAATGTGTTAATTATTTGTTATTAATAACAAATAATAATAATAACAACAAAAAGACCAAACAAAAAATGTTAAACTTCAAATATGTCATCTTAAGGTTCACAAGTATTGAACAATTGCAGGAACAACAAAACAAACCAAAAAACAAAAATGAGACTTAGCTCAGTGCACGTGGTATTTATCACCTTACAGGAGGAAGCCTGAGGGCATTGGTGGATGCATCTGCCCCCCAGACATGTTTTTTTTTTTTTTTGCTGCAATTGAGGGAGGAGCTGAAAAAAGAGGAAGAACAGGTGAAAGAGCAGACAGAGAG
>BSAI01003752.1:0-25720 GCA_036245035.1 Adrianichthys oophorus | reverse complement strand
CTGGTTGAAGCTGCAACACTTGGTCGAGTTTTCTCCCAAGTTAAACCAACGACCTGCTTTTTAGATCCCATCCCCACATCACTTTTTAAATCATTTTATGGATCTTTTGAGAGCGAGATTTTAAACATCATAAATTCCTCTCTACAAACGGGTATTTTTCCCACTGCTTTTAAAACTGCAGTGGTGAAACAGTTACTAAAGAAAAGCAATGTAGATCCTACGGTTTTTAATAACTACAGACCACTGTCCAACTTGCCATTTTCAAGCAAGATTCTGGAAAAAATTGTTTTTATTCAGCTAAATGAGTTTCTCTTACACAATAACATATTTGAGGTGAACCAGTCTGGTTTTAGAACGAACCACAGTACTGAGACAGCCCTGTTAAAGATCGTTAATGATGTTAGATGTGCCTCGGATTCAGTTCAGATCACAGTATTAGTTCTACTGGATCTAAGTGCTGCTTTTGACTCTGTTGATCACCTGATCCTGTTAAACAGACTTAAAAGTCTTGGCCTTTCAGGGACTGTTATCCAGTGGTTCACTTCCTATCTCACGGAGAGAAACTTCATGGTAAGCATGGACACTTACTTTTCTGGGGTCCACAAAATTGAATGTGGTGTGCCTCAAGGTTCCATCCTTGGCCCCTTGCTTTTTAAAATCTACATGCTTCCTCTGGGGAATGTCATCAGGAAGCACAACATCAGCTTTCATAGCTATGCTGATGATACCCAGCTTTACATAGCTATGTCTCCTGATGACACAAGACTAATTGTATTTTAGATGTAAAATCATGGATGGCAAATAATTTTCTGCAGCTCAACCAGGAGAAAACTGAAATTTTGGTTATTGGTCCTGAAGCCAAGAGAGAGAAACAGTTTCTCAAACTTAAAGAACTTTCATTCAATTTTTCTGAAACAGTCAGAAACCTGGGCGTTATTTTTGACTCCAAGCTAACATTTATCCCACATATCAAGCAGGTGATTAAAACTGGTTTTTATCATCTTAGAAATGTGGCTAGGGTCCGCCCAATTCTCTCTCTTGCTAATATGGAGACGCTGATGCATGCTTTTATAATTAGTAGAGTTGATTATTGTAACGGCCTTCTAGCAGGTCTTCCAAAAAATAGAATTAAGAACCTTCAGCTTCTCCAAAATTCTGCTGCAAGAGTTCTCACCAAGACCAGAAGGCGAGCTCACATCACCCCGATTTTAAAATCCCTGCATTGGCTCCCTATCTGCTTCAGGATTGATTTTAAGATACTTTTAATTGTTTTTAAATGTCTGAACGGTCTTGCGCCTTCTTATTTATCTGATCTTTTAGTTAAATATGAACCCTCGCGGACCCTGAGATCCTCTGGCACTGGTCTACTAATCATTCCAAATGTGAAAACCAAAAATTATGGAGAGGCATCTTTTCAATACTATGGCCCCCGTCTATGGAACAGTCTGCCGGAGGACCTGAGGAGAGCAGAGAACATAGAGGTTTTTAAGAAAAGGCTCAAGACCTATCTTTTTAAATGAGCTTTTAGTTAGTTTTTATCATGTTAATTTATCCTGTTTTTATCATGTTTTATGATTTTACGTCGGATTATTTATAGCTTATTTGAATATTTTTTATTCTCATGTTTTATTGCTTGTTGCTTTTATCAAATGTTCCATTTTAATTTTAGATTTATATTTTATTATTTTTAAATCCAGTGCCTCCTCGGCTGGGTCCTCTCCCTCTGGGTCAGCTACGGTTCAGCTGTTGCAGCTCTAGATGGGGACCTGCCTCGCTACCTTGCTGTGGTGGGGCTGGGTCCTCGCTTGTGATGCTGCATTACACTGACTATGTGGTTGTCCACGGAGGAAGAGGACCCAACTATAATGGGTCCACCAACCAACTTTCTCCTTGCTCAGCCTGTTTCCCAATGGGTTCCATCAGTTAAGGGGTGGGAATTGTGAAAGGGGTTGGGTGGATTGCATGTGTGTGTTGGGGGTGGGGGGTGGGGGTGGGGTTGACATTTTTATGGTTGTGCTTGTTTTTAATCTGTTTTATTTTAATGTAAAGCACTTTGTGTTATGCTTCATAGGAAAAGTGCTATAGAAATAAAGTTTGATTTGATTTGATTTGAAGCTTTTTTTTTTGCATCTTGGTGTTTTGGTGTTGCCTACGTTAGCTGGACTTTCGTGACCATTCACGATGACACGACTGATGTCCTCACTTACAATAGATTTACTTTATAGTTTTCCACATGAAAACTATAGATTTCTATACATCAAGTTTTAAGTCTTTATCTTGTCAGGAAAGAACGATGGATGTCCTTATTGGTTGCATGCACCACTTACTGATGTAAATCCACAAACACCCTCAGGAAATAAACTAGTTTAAATCGATGGTTGCAAAGAGATGAAAGGGACCCATTGATTTGAATTGAGCTGATATTAAGTTAGTTTTTTAGCTCAGTGGTCATTACCTGATCAGATCTGAAATCGGTAAACCCTGGCCTCTATGAAAGTAAGCAAACAGGTCACAGTCCACACAACATCAGGGACACACCCAGTAACTCCGTTCTATAACAATGAAAAAAAAATTGTTATCAAATATGTAATAAAATATGTAAGTTTCAAAAATGAAATTTGCGATCATGTAGTGACCGACTTGCATTACGAACCCGATCCAGCACCTGTTTATTGGTGAAAATCTGTTGCAGTTTTGTTTCGGGGTTTCAATCCGAAAACAAAAAGACTGTTATTGTTTTCAATCTCAAAGTAATGTGAATTTCCATTTTTTTTCATAGAAAAAGTATTAATAGGTGTTTTGATGAATGCTAAGAGTTATACTAACTTTTAAAAGTGTTGGATGGTTTTCAGTGTTGACTCGCTGAAAGGCTTAGTAATTCCTTTTTTGTGAAACCAAGGCTGAAGTAACCATTGACAATGCACTCCACGTCTTTCATACTGAAATACGACATTGGTTCTTTTTTTTGTTGTTGTTTATATTTTTCATAGTAAACTGACCTTTGCCTCCTAAATGTCTGACTTTATTCTCTTAAATTCTCTACTTATAACTTAAGAAACTATAAATTTATTTTCATAAAATAGTGACTCAAAATTCTACGATATTATTCTCGTAAAAGTATGACTGTATTCTTGTAAATTGATTTATTTGTTATTTTTAAGGTGGCTCCGTTGTATTTGCTGAATCAGAACTTACTTCAAAAATCGTAAAAAGATGATTTATACATGTTCTTTTCACCCTAACCAGCCATTTTTGTAGACTATATTATTTAATGTAAAACTCAATGCTACTATATAATTACTACTTAGCTGCATTGCCCATATGTACCGTCTAGGCAATAAAACCCATTATCATGTGCATGTAAGTGCCAAACCATATGGCGACTGCACACTTTGCTCAAAACATTCTTTCTGAACAGACTCTGAAAGACTCATTAATTTTTCTATCTTTCTCCCTCAAGTCATTATAGAGTAATTACCAGGATTTAGTCATATAGATTATTGTACTGGTGGTTGTCTTAATATAATCCAAAAAAATCCATAGATCTTTGCTCTGTATGATGTGTCCAATGAGCCGGAGCGTTGCTTCCCCTCCCCTAAAAGTTTGGTCACCTCTGGCTTAATTATGTCCGAGATGGCCATAAATCATTGACTTAGGTTCAGAAAACAAACAAGAAAATTGAGTTTTGAACTAAAAACAACTAATTGATGGGTGTAGACCTAAAGCTTCCTGTTTGTTGGTTTGTTTCCTGATTGGAATGGAGCAACATTTTTTTGTCTACACTGGGTTTCAAGTTAATCGTTGAAATAAAAGTCCAACAGTTCTGTTGGTGGGCGTGGATGTTGGTGCCAAAATGAATTACAGAGAGAAAAATAGGATGTCCTTCCCGCTCTGATGGAGAAATCGCCCTCAAAATGACAGACTTCGACTGAGTGAATAGAAGAAAGTGAGCCGAAGCTTTGGCCATGAAAACCATTTTAAGAGCATTCACTTAGGGGTCAGCCTATCGCTGTGTACAGAATCACTTCAGGGTTGAAACAATACACCTAGTCCTGATACAATAATGCTTCTGGCCTCCGGCAGCACACACAAACACACTGTTATGTTCCTTGCCTTCAGTTGCCCCAAGGTTGAAACTGCAAACCTAATCACCAGATACTCAGTGGAGGCAACACAGCTGCACCGAGCAAGTCAAATCTGCACACTTTTTTTTGTGCACGCATGCACATTTATATGTGGGGGTGCAAGTGGTGGAGTTACGGGGTTTGTGTGCATGCAGATGATCACCTACTTTGCTAGCACAGCACACACGTTTATATATATTTGTTTTCTGAAGATTTGTGTGGATCAGCATCAAAGCATTGGAATGAGGGTTAAAATAGTACAAGCGTTTTCCTTTGGGTAAACTTGCACTGTTTGTTTTTTATTTATCTGTAGTTAAAACAGCCTTTGTGTGGATGACTCAAAGGCTGGATCAGATTGATTCCCTACCCTTACATTTCTCCCTCCAAGCACAGAGATATGGAAAAAATAGGCTGTGTCCAAATTCCTTTTCCCTAACTACAAAAAATCGATATAGTGCGGGACTATCTAGTGCCCTGGATTTCAAAACCAATTCAGACAACATGCCCACAATTTTTTTACCGCAAACACTGATTTCGCAAAGTAAAAACCTATTAAACACAAGCATTTTAAAAAGAAGATGAAAACATAGATGGTTTATTGAAAAAAAAAATAGTGAAAATCCTTTTTTTACAGAAATTGTTGAAACGCAATGCATTGTGGTGTATTTTCACCTATATTCTGGGAAATTTCTAGGGCCATGGATTTAGGAAATTCAGACAGCACTACACGGTGCACTATGTAGTGAGCAGTGAAGGAATTCGGACACAACCAAAGTGTCTTTAAATTTGGGTGTTACTGCTATTTGATGACATCATCAATAGTAACTGGTCATTTATGTTAGCGCGTAGCTGCCAGCGCTCGGAAAATATATAAGAACTTCTTTAACTTTAAAAAGTCACGCAAGAACAAAAACGAATCAAAGTGTCGCATTAACGTAAATGTAAACTTCTGTGCTTCAGAGCACAAACGCGACGCTGCTCTAGCGGAGGGATAGCAAGCCCTACAACTTTTGGACACTACTACAGCTTCAATGCCGCAATAGAGCACACGGAAGGAGTCAGATGGGTAGGAAAGCGATTTGGGTTCAGCCAAAGACATTTCAACAAATGTAGTTTTTGTTGGAGGAAAAAGTTTTATCAATAAAAAAAATTGCATCAAAAAATGGGATTTTTCTTGGTAAGTTAACAGTAAACAAAACAAATATATAAATCTGAAATTGGTTCCGTCTCATCATCTATAAACTATCTAACTTTAATGTTTGTTGTGTTTCAAAAATTTTTTTTTTACCTTTGCCTTCCTTTTTTTTACCTCATGAACTGTCAATAATTTCACATTTTGAGATTTAAACTGCACAGAAATTAAGAAGAGAGTAAAAAGACCCTCGTTTCAAGGAAAGTTGTCTTGTTTTCTGCCTAAAAAACCCCATCTTATCCAGAATACAAAGTAAACTCAGTCTTGAACTTTTTTTCTTAAAATAAAAACTCTTGATGAGTCATTGATGAGTATTCCATTGGTTAATTTATTTATTTTTTGGTGCTTATTTAATCAAAATCTGCCAGTAAAGTAAGAATTTTGAAATTGTTTCTAAGGGGCCTGGTTTTGCAGTGTGGATTTTTAATATTTACAGTTGACTTTCATGGCTTTAAAACTGGTTGCTGAACAGTGGCATCCTTAGTCTAAAAATATCGGCGCTGACTTTGATTTAACTGACTAATCAGTGTTCGAATTTCTGGATTGGGAAACGAAACAATGGATATGAAAATGAAGGAGTAGGAAGAAACACCACTGCTAAGTCATCTCCAAAGGGAATGGGGGAGGGAACAATGTTGTGAAGCACAAAGCAAAGGGCATTTACATCTGCTGCATTTGGTTCAGCTGGAAAAATTATACATGCAAGAAAGCCTCAGTTTAAATGCACATGACCTCCCTTATGGTTGGTTTGCAAATGCACATACATGTTGGTACTAGCATGCAAAAAAGCTTATGTTTTCCTATTTGCACTGTCAATATTAGCACAGTAACATTTCATTTCACATCCATTTATTTTTCTGTGGAATTATACATCAGTATATTTGGGTTCTAAAAGTAATGTTAGCGTGTTTCCTTTAGACAATTTGGGTTTATTTTATACACCATACTCGTCCAAACGTGATGCCTTGTGGTCTATATCCCCCGATCTAGTGAGCAGTGATGCACACTGGTTTTTCACAGAGAATTCTGGGAAATTTCTCAATTTTGGAATTGTAGATTCCGACAGCTCTACAAAATGTTGACTGCGCTATATGGTGCACTAAGTAATGAGTAGTGATGGAATTTGGACATATCGTTTTCATATTATTTAGTTTCAAACGTATTAATAATTAGAAATAGGTTACAGTTGATATGTTACAAAAATATAGATAATATTAGCAACAACACCAATAAAAAATAATAGTAAATAATGCAAAAGATGTTTAAAAGGAGCAGGCAGAAGCTTAGCCTATTGGAGCCTGTCCCATAAAAGAAAAAAAATGCTATTTTACTTTCAAGATAATTCAATAAGCACTGTTAACAATCTTAAACATGTAAATCTTCATCAATATATAATAATAGTAACATTAGTAACAATAACAGTTGTTTACCAGTTGTTGCATTACCTTTAGCTAGCTTTATTTTTTTGTTATGACACTACTGTTTAATCTTGGGTTCCTTTTCTTTTTTAAAAACACATTTTACGGTTTGTATTCCAACATTTAGCCTAAATTGTTTGTTATTGACACAAAAGTACAACAGTGTTTTACCCAGGGCTAGGCTAATTACTTCATTTTATTTAGCATTACCATTAGCTAGCTTTATTTTATTGTTAGCACACAATAATTCACATTGAAACAAGGTAAATGTTGCAACAACCGTTGACCTAAAAAATATAGCTAACTTAACACTAACTTAATGTAGTCTTTATAGTTGCATCTCTATTTTGTTTGGTTGTGCTTTAGCTAGCTGTGATAATCCATGAATTGATGTGCTATCTTACTGTTGGTTTGCCATCGTATACTTCTGTACCTAAAAAAAACTGCGATCTCCTTCGAAGTCTCCTGTAAATGTTCCGAGAAAAAAAAGAAAAGCAGGAAACACAGAAAAGACCTGCTGCAGTTCAAGTCGATTTGATTCGTATTTACAATTCTGTGAAGGTGCACATCAACCTGGTGTGACCTAGCTGCACTTTAAATTCAAAGCCTCTACCTTTACTTTTTTATTTGAGAGCAAATTAAATTTTCTTTATTGCTGACTAGACAGGTCTGCGGGAGCAAAAAGGTCAGTGGAGATTAATACTGAAAAACAGGTAAAGATAATGGGAAATATGGAAATTGTGAATGTAAAACAGAAAACCCGAGCTTCTTTTTTAAATTATATAAAAACAACATGATCGGTTTCAAATAATTACATTTGCAAAGTGAGTCTCAACACCTCTACATTACACAGAATAGGATCTAAGGTAAAGCGATCTTGTCAACATATATTTGACACATTGTTAGAGGCTGTGGGCTGGATACAGTAGATCTGCATGTTTATTATTCTTGTCCCACGCACTGTATGCTCTGTTGCTCCCTCTTTTCATCTCTGAGCTTGCTTGAAGGACCGTCGTTGACTGTCAGATGCTGTTTGAGTTTGTCAGACTGCAGACTCTGCAGAGGGATCAATTAATGCGTTGTTGTTGTGTGCTGCAGCCGCCAAGTTATGTAATTTCTTGCTCTGTCTTTTGAACTGCTGTTTACATACATTTGAATATTGTCTGGTAATTGCTACTCAAGTTTTACAAGGAGCCACAGAGGGCAGATTTGGAACTACAGGAGGCTTTAGAAGAAAAGTGACTTTTGAACGGTGCCAAGTAGCTTATCGCATTACAGTATACTGATTAGAAGGTACATTTTAACCCTTTAATGCAACATTTACACCAGAAACACACATTTACCCTCTGGTGTTCACACCGGACTGTTGCTTTCCAACACTAGCACATCCACCATCTACGGTTGGAAGAGGCTTGGCATGTAATATCAACACAGTGCAAATCCTGTAAATCTTGGTCCAGCTCACTGATGTATTCCAATATATGAAAGACATGGAATTAAATTATTCTGACTGGGCACAAACCGCAATTATAAACTTCTGCTCCATAATTATTTTTCAAGAAGTTGGCACTTCTGCGGTTATCAAATCTGAACCCGATTGGCGATGCGAGAATGCAAGAGTTTTGAAAGCGGAGGTCCGAAACACAAATGTACTTGCGTTGTGGTTGCTTGAACATGCGTTGCGGTGGGCGGTGTAAACATAGCTCCTCAACCGTTTGCGCACTCACTGAGCTGATTCTGACGCAGAGAAAGCGACATTTCAGATTGCCGTTGCACTGATATGTAACACAAAAAGCATTTTTCTCCATGATGGAATCCGCTGATTTACTCCGATTGTGCGAGCACTTTTCTACTGTACTCTGTTGCATTTCAGCGCAAAGCTGGTTTTCTGCGCTGGAGAATCCGCTGGAATTATGTTAATTGCTTAAATAGTCAGAGTTATGGTACACTGGAGCTAAGCTGGTGTACTCTGGTGTTAGATTCATGTCCTGTCTGTGTGTGTTTGCACATTAAAAATGCTCCATATGCTTGGCAGCATGTCTTTGAATTCCTATTTTGTTGTTTGGGCAATATGTTTGCTGGAATGACCAATGTGTGCAAACTGTATCTGCTGGCACAGATGCACACACTTTATAGCGTGTGCATTTACCAGTTTCACCACCAGATTTCATGAAAGAATTCATGGTGCATTGACCAACAGAAGAAGCAGATTTTTTTCTGTTTAAACCTGTAATTTGTAAACCAGGAAACGTGATTCTCAGTTCCACTCTTGGCTCCATATCATACCTCCTTACGCCAACAAAGAAGGAAAAAGCAGTGAAACTGTAAATGTAGGAATGAGGATAGTGCCTGAATGCATTTTTGGACTTTCGGAATTGCCCTCTATGTCTTTCCCAGAAGCCTTCATGTCAGCCTCCCTGATTCAAGAAATAGGTTGTATCCAAACTCCCTAACTACTCTGTACTTAGTGCACTTCGATGATCTGTCATTTTTCACAGGGGTTACGTTCTAAACATAACCCACTAAAGGTGAAATCTCCAAAGTAGAATTACAGGTGTTTTATTGGTGGGAAAAGGCAATCACTTCACATTTTATACACCTTTCTCAATTGCTTGAACTCTAAAAGTAAAAAAAAAATAACATAAAATTCCATTGAAAAAATCTGAGAAACAGAAACCACGAAAGATGTACCAAGATATAGCATGGGACCACGGTAAATAGTGTATTAACCATTTTCTTGGGGTGTACGAATCTACATGACCAAAATCCAGAGTCCTGGAAATTTCCCAAAAGACTTTTGAAAAACAAATGTGCATCAATTCTGGCTAGATTGGCAAATATAGACCACAATGCATTGCATTTGTGGTATGGAAATTTATTTTTTATACATCATGTACACTTTAATCAATAGGACACCTTGGATTCTGGTGTCATTTTTGTTAAATGCTCATATTTTAATGGAGTTTTTACTTTGGAAAATGAGTGACATCATATTTAAATAGAATGAGCATGTTTGTGAATTGCATTAAAGTCCAAGGCACTGGATACTTCTGTTACTATATAGTCTAGGTTTGGGAGAATGTATGAAAATTAATGAAATTAGAACATGTAAGAAACTACTAATTTTTTTATATAAAAACAGAAAAGCAATTTTTGCATAAAGATACAGTTTGTGGACTCCATCCATCCATCCTTAGGACCCACACAAACAGTCAAATTCACACCAAAAGGACAATTTAGAGACACCAGTTAACCATTGAAGCTTGTTTTTGGCCTGTGAGAAGAAACTGCAGTGCCCAAAGAAAACCATCAACGCATAGATGAGAACATGCAAACTCCGCAAGGCAACTGGGATTTGAACCAGAGCCTGCCTTGCCTTGAGGTGACAGTGCTAACCCCCCATTATGCAGCCCTTTTGAACATTATCTTTCATTTAATGATGTACCTCTAAAAGCCATAACCCCCCTGCCCTCAGAAGGTTAAGGAGTCCTTTCTGAATGCATGGATGGACGTATCCTTGAACGTGTGTAACGGCGTCATACATCCATCCATGCTCTCCATAAACACTATCAGTGTCAGCGCCGGCGAAGGTGCTTTAATTCTGCAGTTGATACAATAATCACAGTTAAAAGGAACGGAATAGCTGTCAGCAGCGCCATCAATCACCGGCCGCAGCCTTGACTCCACAAAAGACATCTTCAGATGCATCCGCTTTGTGATGAGCTCGTCTCCGCTCGGCGTGGAGGCCGTGGGAGCTGTTCAGTGGAGAGCGCCGACGAGTTGCCCATTTCGCCAGCTGTTAAATGTAAGAAGCGTGCATAAAAATAAAAACTCATCTCCTTTAGTTCTGCAACGTTAAACAGCTGCCTGTCTTCTCTGACAAGCCTCTACGGTGAAGGGCAAACCGGGCTAACCGTTTCTGTCAAAGCCCCCCCCCCCCCCCCACCCCCGATTGAATATTTACGCTCATTTAATGTCCAAGGGACGACAGCAGATACAAACAGACGTGTCTGCGCAGGCAGACTCGTCTACCCATTTAATTAAGCACCCTATGAATTATTCAGCTGCAGCCTCTGGGCTGGAGATAATTATAACGATCAGGATAATAATGTTTATTTTGCTGTTTTATTGTATTAAGACATCAATATCTCTGCAGTGCAGGGTGGACGGTTTGCAGCAACACTCCCAGCGCCTGAAGCACGACGCCCCGAGTATCTGTGTGTGTCTTTGTGCGAGAACTTCTTCTAATTACCCTTCTGCACGCTGACGTGTTTTTTATTTTTGGAGATCTCATTTCCTAGATGAAACCACGGATTGATTTCCGTAATCCTAAGGGTCGCCGGTGCAGTTCAAGTTTGCAATTACACACCTGTGACTTTGGAAATTACAAGCGCTCTAACTATCAGATTAAAAAAGAAAACCCAGAACCAGTAACCCCTCAGTTTAGCAGATCAATAATATCTAATGTGATTACAGTTCAGATCTGGAGGTACAGCAGCTGGGCTCAGTCCGATGTGGCTTCTATCAGGTTCTGATTAGTCGATGATTGTCTATTCTTTGGCAGCCATATGGAATCAGCAGTCTATTCGCTGCCACTGTATAGTCATTGATTATCCCCGGCGACAGATGGAGGAATAGTGATTGTGCTGCATTGTTGGTCTGCGCTCTAATATACTGCAACACACTGGGTAGTCTTTTCTAAATGGATGCAATTTGCTTTTTCTCTGCGGAGATCATTGTGAATCCTTTCCTTTTTTATTCCATAGCTTTGACTCTAAAGTGAGTCATGAGCTAAATTTGTGCCTGTGACGTCTTGAAAACAGTCTTTTATGCAGCTGACGATGTGGGTTTCTTTTCTTTTGGCCCAGTTGTACATGGATATTAAAAAAGTCCAACTGATTTGAGTTTCTTGAGCCACTTTTCGATGTTTACACACCAGAGTTACAGATGAAGCTTACATCAAAGGCTACGTCGCGTTAACGGCGGAAGTTTAAGTGCGTACCTTTGCTACACAAATGACCGTAACTAACCTGTTAAAGCATTTTGGTCAATCCACCTAGTGGTTACTCTGTGTATTGTGCATTGGCTCCACCAGTTTAAAGGGGGCATGGAATTGTTGTTATCCCTAGTGGGGGTAATTTTTTGCCTCTTCTCTCGCAGGAAATGGTACAATTTTATTGGTTCCTTTGTCTTTCTGTCAAAATTGGTTCCCCAACCTGCAAATACTTTTTCAGGCGCCTCCTTTTCTCTGTCACTCAGCTGATGCTCCCCTCTCTTTTGGTGTGTCCTACGTCCGTTGATGTGCCAATGACTCCAACCAAAAGGCAAATTAGCCTTTTTTTTTTCCTTATTACTTCCGGGTCTGAAACGTTCTTGGGACGTCTGTGCCAAAACCAACTGCTTTCTCACAGAGATGTGTAAGTCCATGACAAAAACTGCAACAGGTTTGCCAAACCTCTTACTTCTTATTTTTTACATGCTAAATTTAATGAATTTAGTAAAGTTTTGGACTAAATTTTCCATGACCATCACATGTTCAGAGTCTAACATTACTTTTCCCCTATTCACTACTTCTTGGAGAAATGTGTTATCCAAATTGTTTTACCATTCTTCTGACATTGAAATCAGACACTAGGAACCCCTTCCAACACATTTGACTTCCAAGATATTTTGGAAGCTCTTCACAAACTTTGTAAACACACAAAAAGGAAAAAAATGCCCAAAAGTCCTCAGTTTGAGGCCAAAAATCATTAAATTTCCACCATGTATCCTTCTAGCTGTCATCACCAAAGCACAGAGGGAGTCTGTCCAGCCTCTTGCCCCACGATGGCCTCTCCCTCTGGGCTCCAGCGGCAGACAGAAGTCCATCTGTGGAGCTGGACCTGCTGGGGATCAGCCGCCAGTCTCTAGGGCTGATGGATGGCCAGGGCAGACGGAGAGAGTTTGTGAGACATGCGGCGAACGCACAAACACAACGGCAAAGTGAACAACAGTGTGTATGTGTATGTCTAAGAAACTTGAGAAAGTCATGTCCCCTCAGCATCCGCCTCATCTGATTAGCTGCCTTGAGGGGCTCTCAGGATCAATACCTGACTCTGGTAGCTTACCCTTGTGTCACACACACAAATGAGTGTCAGCTCCCTCCATAGGTTGGTCCAGACTGGAGCTGTCCCCCAAGTGATGATTGACGGCTTGGCCAAAATGAACTGCAGTGCATTTGTGTGTGTGTGTGTTTATGTAGATGACATATTACTCGCCGGCTCGCTCCATCTGTCTTTTACTTGCGAGTCGCAATTAGTTCATGTTCCTTGTTATCCCATCAATAACGCCAATAAACACAGGTGGGCTGCTGTCAATAATCTTTAATTCTGAATTTCTGCCCTTTAAAACTCATTTAAAGTCTTACGATGACCTGAAAAAAAACCACTCGCCTCAGAGAATCCGAACTCTTCCAGCCCAGATGATGTCACCGCAGCAGGCCTTACTACCCAATATTAGGTTAACTGCTGTGCTCAAGGGCACTTTGACTTTAATGTGAAGGGAAGTATTTTATCATCCAAATTTTCCCATGTGGTCCTGTAATTGGAGCAGTTGGAACAAAAGAACCATTAGGCAGCCACCTGCAGCTTTATGAAGTGAAGACATGGAGTAATGAAAGTGGAGTTTTTTTAAGACATGCTGAAAAAACACAACACTAAGAGGAACTTTACCAACTTAAATTTAATGTCATTTCAGTAAACAATGTAAGAGACATGTCAGCTTTGAAAAAGCATTACAGGGATCATTTCTTAAGCTGCTTTTGATCTTAGACCAATAGAAACTAGACTTTATCTCTCCAGGAACAACGTGGAAACTTGTCAGTTTGAGTGAACGGACAAATATGTCTGAAGATATTTGAAATCTGTCTTTCACTAAAGACTTTTATCTACCCTTATATAAAGGTACTTTAACTAAAAAAGAAGAAGGAAGAGTTTTCAAATTAAATTCCTTGAGTCTGATTGATGGATCCGGATAAAGCTGTGTGGCAGACTCGACGTTTAGCTGAATGGATCGACTTTGACTTGAGCAAAGTGACCTCAGCCCACGCGTGTCATGGCGAGGTCGCCGTTCTTGGCCATTTCTCGTGTGCTCTGCTTGCCCTCGCTAAACGGAAAGAGCCTGTTCGACAAACAACCTGTCCACCCACAGGCGATTTTTGCCAAGAGCCGTGTACTCTCCACAATAGCTGAATTAACTCCACCCACTCAATTTCTCTTTGACACGCACGCGCTCGAACCCACGGCGGCACCCTCCTGAGAGGGACGTCCAGCCCACGCCGCTGTCACTCACTCGAAGCTCCGCCCATCCACTTATTCCTTTTGACACTTGGACATCAAGCGCCCATGCATGGGAGTTAACCTGCTAATGAGGCGCCATGTCTCACGCCGAGGGTCTCCACCCTTGCCAAAAAAAAAAAGGTCAATTCGTCCGTGTCTCATTGTATTTCCTCTGCCCACACTGACAGCCTGATGAACTAGGTAAGACCAGCAGGCTGGAAGGGATGCTGGGATGGCGGGGGCGTGGGTACATAGTGGGGTAAAGATGATGAAGCGAAAAGCTGGGTCAATAAAGCTAAGTATTTTCAAAGCATTTAAAAAATAATTTCTGCTGAGGTTTCATGAATACATTTTGAGCCATCCATGACGCCAAACATAAATGTAGAAGCATGTAATATATATATATATATATATATATATATATACATACTGTATATATGAACTTTTTAATTCAATTAGCAATAATTGTATGGAAATGCTCAAATCTCTGCAACAAAAGAAAACTTTGGTAATATTCCATGATTACAAAAAATCACGAGTCAAGTAATTGATTGGGATTGTCGACATGCTGCCTGGAATAATGTCAAATCATCAGTCAGAAAGCGTTCTGCAAATGTCATTTGGAGAAAAAACAATTAACAAGGTCTCTGAAAGATTTAATGCAGCAAAACAAGCTCTTCATCAAACGTTTCTCAGCTTCAGAGCAGCAGCTAACCCCATCCCCTGTGGAGAAAAATGATGACCCTGAAATGAATCATGATTGAACTTCACTGTGGTGATAATAACTAAAACAGCAGATTAAACAACATACTGTATGGGAATGTAACTGATTGCAGTTTGGTGGAAAGTCACAGCTTTTAAAAATAGTTGAGAACTTTTCTGCAGCCGTGAACCGCAGGTTTAAAAAAAAAAAAGACATTTGCTTCTTAAAGCTGTGTTTCATATAATGTACTGTAGTGTGAATAATGGAGAAACACTTTGTGGTGTTACTGCACAAAGCGGGTGTGAAAATCACTCAATGAGTTTATTAGATGTAATGTTGCCATACGGTGAATCTCACTGTTGATGATCGTATTTTTATTACATTAAGTCCAAAATACGTCCAACATTTTTAAGAGGTCTTGTTCACGGGTCAGTAAAGTCTTCACTCTTGTGTTTAAAATGTGTACGAAACGTTTTTGCTTGGAATGTTTGGAGAAATGAAGCCTTAAGATATTTATGGTTGCATTCACTTAAGTCCAAAAATAAAAATGTTTTTCACTTTCTAACTCATGGAGTCTAAAATTAACTTACCCTACCTTTTTTTTAAACGATTTTTTTAGCTATAACAACATCTATCTTGTAATGAATCTTGTCTTGTCGTAAAAATGAAGAAAACACTGTAGCGTCCCTCTATCCATTTCCAGCACTGAGACACTGAGAGGTAATTTGTTTTAAGTCCCTTTATTGTTTTGGTTCCTAAGGTATGCAATTTTCCACTTCCATACTGACTCAGGTAAATAGAAAAACAATGGTTTGAGACGAACTTCTGTGGCTACTTGGAGAAAAACTGTCTTTTATATTTTTAGGTCAGACATGTCCAAAGTCTGGACGATGAGCCAAATGTGACCTGTATTAAAATTTCCACCGGCCCACATGCTCCTGTCATAAAATCAACAACTATCAACTCCCAGCATTTTCGAAAAACTACAATTTCTTAATCATGATTGGCTATGAAGCATGTTTTTGGACTGTGGCAGGAAACCAGATAGCCCGGAAATACACTCATGCACAAAGAAGAACACAGAAAGGAGCTAGCCGAAACAAAATGGACTTGTTTGCTTTCATTTTGCATCATTGACATCACAGGTCCCGAAGATCTACTTTTACATTTGTTTTAGGTCATGCATGTCCAAAGTCCAGCCCGTGAGCCAATTTGGTTGGAATGAAGAAACACAAAACACCATCTGCCAGTTTTTGCTAACCAGCGTTTTAAGTGATAGAATGATATTTATGGGAACCAAATTTCACTGAAACGAATAAGTAACTTTTTGATCACCTTTTGATCTTTAAAAGTGTTCCCAGTGGTCTTTTATTTATGATTATGCCGTTTTTAGGACTAGCTACTGCAAAGTGACAGTAGTTCATTAGAAATTCACCTTTGAGTTGTAGCCGTTTGGCACAGAGCAAGCCTCTGTTTACACTCTCCCCTGCTAGCTTACAGCTCCTCACACCACAAACCTAACATTACCGGTGCAACAAAAATGGCGAGCAATTTGAAGCTATCCAGCCGTACAGTTTTGAGTTAGATACAAGCTTGGACGAGGAAAACGAGTTTGTGGCCCGCCTAGCGTACTTTCAGAGTAATAAATGCCATCTTTTTCAAATGGCATTTTATTCTACTATTCCTGATTCACAAATACTTGAATAAAGAATCACTCAGAAATGCAATTTTGAGTTTAATGTTCTTTATCTTCATCCATCTTCAGAAAAATGTTCACCAAAAAGCCTTTTTTCTTTGGAGTGGGTCAATAAAAACTTGAAGGTCTGACCAAAGACTCACAATCTCCAGACTTTTGAGCATCTCTGCCATTTGGCTCCATGTTATGTTTGACCGAGTCTTCATAGAGGTCAAAGCTGTCGAGTCAAACTCAAAGAAGAGCTTCAACGCTTTAAAATCCAAAGAGGTTGGTCGAGCTGGTTGGACCCACCATGTGGTGGAGCTTTTGCTTGCAGTTTTAAGTTTCCAGTTGTGTCCCATCAGGGTTTAGAGAGAAACAAGAGTCAAATTTCAAAGAGAGAAAAGTTTAGGAGCCAGAACAGCTCCCTAAGGGCTTCCCTCCAGACATGACAGTTGTCTTTAACATGTGTGCAGAGAAAAAAGGAGCTTTTTATTGACAAAAATACAGACTGGTGTTGGGTATGAAGCTCCTATTCCTCCCTTGACATTTTAATTCAAAGCTTCTGTAACGTTTTGATCTATTTTTTATCTTAATACTTGCAAAATTCAAAAAGAGGAAACCCATACTTCGCTGGTCTTTATTCTTACAAGTGCTAGTAAACCCACATCTTCTTCCTCCTCCTCATCTTTGTGATAGTGAACACATTGTGAGGAGAATCTCAGAGATCTGTGAGGAAGTAGTTACCATTCCTTCCACCTGCTGTTCTCACTGCGCTCAGCCTCAGAAGGAACAATTAAAGACCTGCTACAACAAAAAAAGGTGTTTTTGGTGTTTTTAGCATGGTCTTGTAGCTTTTTTTTTTCCAATAATGGAGGACATTTTAAAGAAAACTAAGCTTGAAGTTGCATTTCTGAGTTTTTCTTTTGTATTTCAGACGAGAAAATGCAGTCAAAAAAAGATCGTTTGTGCATGTTTGCTGTCATTGTCTGAGCTGAAATCTGGCTCAAAACTGTACAGATCGATACCTTCAATATTGCTCGCCGTATTTGTTGCACTGGTAATGTTAGGTTGGTGGTGCGAGGGACTGTAAGCTAGCAGGTGACAGATAACATGTAAACAGAGCGCTCTCAGTAATGGATGATGGGAAGAGGCGGCAGCGATTGAGCACATGTCAAAAGTTGACTTGTCATTGAAGTTAGTCACTCAAACGCGCATTTTAAAGCCTGGTGTGAGCGTAGCTGTAGGTTGGGTTTGTGAGGGGCTGTAAGCTAGCGGCAGAGTGTATAAAACGTTTGATGATGGTAAGGGGACGGGCTTACTCGGCACCAACAGTCACAATTCAGAAGTGAATTTCTAATGAGCTCCTGCCACTCTGCAGAAACTATGTCTTAGAAAATAACACAGGTTTTGAGATTTTGGCTTTAACAGTATAATCATAGTTAAAAGACAAGACATCGCTAGATGATGGGAGTGGGACTTTAGGACCATGCAGAGCTTTAATTTTTCTTCCACAAATCTGATGGTTTCAGGGACAAATGTCCCTCATCTCCATTGGCCTCCTGCGAGCATCAGCCGGCGGGTGACGATGGCGGACGCCAAACACTTGACTGCACAACTGTTTCCCTCTCACTGAATAAATTAATAGTTCATAAATAAGCAAATAAATTAACGAATGGATGGGAGGAGAGAATGGGAGGAGAGGAAAGGGGGCAGGAAAGAACTTTCTCATCAGAAAAATTTAATTTCTCACTCCGACACACACGACAGCGAGGGGAGGGAGGCGGGAGCGGGGTAATGGATGTGGGTGTGCTTTCAAAACGTGTGTGTGTGAATAGGACTCAGCTTTTCTATCACACTCTCCTGAGCACAGACATGTTTGTGTCCTTTTTTTCCCTTCTGAGATCCACATCTGTGCCTGTTATTGAACACAGACGACGTTGGATGGCTGACAGAGGGGTTACACGCAGCCTCACGCTGGAGCTGATGCAGTTTTAATGCAGTGTACTGATGTGTTGATTACAATCAGTCAAAGCGGCCTGAGACACATGCTAGCACTTCTGCATGTCATCGTACAGGGAAAAAGCCGAAATGCAAAGCTTCTTTAAAGACCCGCTCAGATGAAAACAGTGTTTTTTAACATGTTCGTGTTTTTCTGATGAAGGAGGACAAATATAAAGAAAGTTGAGCTCAAAATTACATTTTTTTTGGTTCAAATCGCTGGGAATCAGAAGCAAACGAAGAAATGCCGTTTGAAAACTTAGTGTATTTGTGACAGAAAACAAGCTTGGCTGGCCACAAGCTCCCTGCTCTGAGGGGAAGGGAATAGGGTGCGGGGTTGCTTGGTACCAATAATTCTGCTCTGCAGAACTATGTCCTCGAACATAACTTTTTAAAAATTTTTGTCTAAAAACACCAGAATCATAATAAAAAAAACCATTGGAAACGCTTTTATAGTAAGAGTCTGCTACACCTTTATTTTCAGTCTTGCTGATACTGGACACACATCTCACCTGAAGCCTTCCTCCACTCGTTCTGACCTGCTTGCCTCTTCACCTGTTTCTCTGAGTGTTGATCCCAAAGTTCTCCATCTTTGGTTACTGTGACCTCACCGTTTTACTGGAGTTCCTCTCATCTGCACACAGAAACTCTATATGTAGTAATATAATAAATACTCAATTTATTGCTCCAGCTGACCTTCATTGTTCTCCTTTCCAGAGCAAACCTGCTCCACCTGCGATCACCACAGACCACAATGTCATCTGCAAAGATGAGGATCCACAGAGATCCCTGTCTATCCTCATCTGTCAGTTTCTCCATCACAACAGTAAACAAGGAGGAGCTCAAAGCGGATCCTTGGTCCAGTCCACCTCCACCTGGAACTCCTCTGTCACACCTACAGAACATCTCAGCAGTTTCACAGCTCCCATACCATAGTCCTGAAGAACTTCAGCATATTTCTACCACTGGATGTATTGAAGGAAGCAGCTGATGGCCTGAAGATTTTTTAGGTAAAGAACTTCTTTTGTTTAAACCATTTATGACTTTATTTATATAAGTCAGTTTGTATTCTAGTCAGTCAGTTTTTTTTCACCAAATAGGAATTTTAAAGATTTAAAATTTGGCCATAATACCCAGCTGCAACGTCGATCTCCTTTTGATTCTTAGCTCCTTTACTTTTCAATGGTTTATGCAATAATTCCAATGTGTTGTGAGACTGAGGCGCTGATATGCAACTCTTTACAGTAGTGAGGTGTTGCATATAGGTGTGAACCAACAGAGAAAAGCGGCTTTGCAGTGAAAGGCAACACAACACACTGATCGCGTAAACGACCTGAGACTTATGGTATATCAAACAGCGTGTGGTATTTAGTCGTTGCCGGTGACATCTCAGGTTAAGGAAGGAATGTATTTCTCTGTATTCAGATTCCAAACCAACAATGGGAATCCAAAATAGCAATGGATTGTTGAGGAGCCTGTGGTTTTACCTTTTAATTGAATAAATGTTTTGTTTCTTTACCTCCATTGGATTTGCATTGGCGCTCTTCACAGCCCACTGTGACATTGGGATGATAAGAACAGGGTTCACCTTGGGTGTTATGGCTTCATTATAATTAGCATAATCATAACTGCTTTGTTAATATTAATGTCACATTAATCAGGCTAAATAAAAAGTGTGTCTCAGGTCTTCACGTGCGTCTGAAGGCAACAGAAGAACCAGATGAAGGAACAACAGACTGCTCAGACTCTGGCACCAAAAAAGGATCAATTTTGCAGTTTGCAGCAAAGCAAAGAGATGGAGCTCTTGAGCTTTTAGGCCACGAAAGTAGCATCAGCGTTCATGAGTTCCAATTCAATAGAAATATTAAGAGACAAAATCCTCCCTTTATAGTAAATAAGGGTGCACCGATCCAGACACTCCATTTGTCTTGATCAATTCTATTATTGATTAATTTTCCAAAATGATGTATGGTTTTACTTCAGAGTCCCGCGGTAAATCCCAACATTAGTCTCCGCTGTCATCGTTTCCAACGTTTTAAAGTTCAGACAAAGATGGCGTCATTTCCTGTCATTTATCACGGGCCAACTCACTGCCACCACCAACGCAGGAGCCGCAATCAAACCATTAATCACCTTTCACGTCGCTCCATCGGCTGTTGCAGTTTTCTTGGTCAGAGACATCGCACTGATGACGATTTAAGGCCGGCGTCTAAGATAATACTCATTTCAACTTTATTTAGGGTGCACAGTGGTGTTGAAGTCATTGCCTCACAGCAAGGAGGTCCTGGTTTAAATCCTGGCTGTGTGGAGTTTGTATGTTCTCCTCATGTTTGTGTGGGTTTTCTACGGTTTCCTTCCACAGGCCAAAAGCATGCTTTTTTGGTTAATAGGTGACTCTTAAATTGTCTCTTAGGTGTGACGTGAGTGTGTGTGGTCGTGTGGTCCTGGGACAGTCTGAAGACCTGTTCGAGGTGTACCCCACCTTCACTCAACAGCAGCTGGGTTTGCTCATTAATTGTATCTGAGAACTGGAGTGTGTGTGATGTCACCCATAAAAGTGACTTTTTTAGGGCTCCAGCCAAATAAAGTAAATTCAGTCGCAAGTTTGTCACGATAAGGACGCCGCCAGTTTGGGACGGTAAATCGTCAATAAACAGTGATTGGTTTGAGTTGGTCCGAGTCATTGTTTCTACGGCAACCAGTCTCATCAATTAGGAGTGAGCCTGTTGGAAGTCCACACTCCAACTACACGAAATCTGTCTAATGTTTGGAACATTCAACGTGATACCACCTACTTTTACTGATGCATCTGATTGGTCAGTTTAGCACACTAAGAAGACACTCAGATGTTACAGAAATACATAGAAGACCAGGTGAGAAGTTGAACATGAAGATGCACACGGATGAGAGGCTCTGCACCAAAACCTTGACATGACAAAGATCAGCGGTAGCCACACTCTCTGTTTAGCTATGTAGACATCAGCTTTGGCAACTGGCGTTCGAGCGACTGCTTTCAATGGAAAGTCTAAACATCTGTAAACCCATGTTTTCTGCTTCCACCGTCAAAACTCTCGTGTCCACGCATCGCTACGCAATTTTTTGAACTCCTTTTTCCAGCTCCACGTACAAACCGGTGATTCATTGAATGCGCAATGAAAGTTCAACCAGCTGAACTTTGACCAATCAGGGGAGTCGGATTTGGTAGTGACGCATGAATGGCGTCCTCTTCAAAACGCAAATATGCCAACTGTTGGAAAATTTGACATGAGGAAGAAATAAAAAATTGTGCTCGGCTGGAATTCTACAACACCAAGTATTTGACATATTTTGAATAGAGCTGTGAAAGAAAAAGCCTGGCGCGAGATTCACACCGAGTCTCTTCCAACATGCACTGGTAAACAGTAGAAAAAGAAAGGAAGAAGACGCCCCTTTCTGCCGTTTCTTGTTTGTCTGGTGTGAACGCTGCATACTAAAAGCGCGTCCTTCAAACCGCCACAGTGTGTACGTCGCTTTTGATTGCCACAATTCGACTCCCAAAATAGCAAAGAGGCCGTTCACACAGGCGCCCTGACATCACATGCAAAGAGTCAATTTAATTCTATTCAGTTTCAACGTCTGAGGATGTATAGGAGGGATTTAAAACTTTCAGCTGCACTGGAAACACCGCTTCTTTATCAGTGTAGCCGTAAAGCATTCAGACGGATCTCCGACACTGATAACTTTGTATCTGATGGGTTTCAGACTCTGTGTGTGGCGTTCTGCTTTGCCTCTGCGCGACGCTCTGGATGCTCACTTGGCCTTTGCAGAGAGCTGATGACGCACAGCTGCAGATCACCTGCTGTGAGTGACACTAATGGCCTCATTTTCCAATCTTAGCAGAAAGCCGGATTCCTCGCCAGGAATCTTTCAACTTGAACTGCAGAAACAATTCAAAGTCACTCGTTTTTCCTTACGGCTTTTGGCGTTATTTTCTAACGACTTTTCCTTCAAGTAAACAGTGTCAGTAAAGCGGGATGAATTTTTGCTATAACCAATAAGCATCTCAAGGTGGGCTTTGAATGTGAATGGTCGCCTCTGTAGATTCCAGTGTTCTCTAGAGTGGCTGAAAATAGCTGACATGGTTAAAAGCATTCTGCAGAGAGATCAACTCCAATCAAATGCATTTAGGTGGCGGATTGGACCAAACAAGTCTTATTTTCTGAAGACGACAAATACAGGATTTAAACAGCAAAAGCAAGACACTAATAAACCAGGACGCCCACGGTGTTTCAGCTCAGTTGGCCCCATAACATCCCAAATCAGATGCAAGCTGATCAATTGAGAGAAGCAGCACAACAATAAAAAGGAGCTGTTTATAAATTAAGACGAATATGTCCTCTTTTTTGATTTTGGAAAACAATATGCCAGCACCTGTTATGTGATGGGATGATGGGATGGTGGTGTGTGTGGTTCGGAGTGTGTAATGTGCAATTAAAGCTTGATTTCCCTTGCTAGTCATCAGCGTTTCCAATAAAGCAGGGATTGGCCCAGTGGAGATACTTGGACAGCCATTCAGGCTTAAGGATGACTCCTTTGGGTTGGAAGCGGGCCACGCCTGGTGAACGGCGATGTTGTTTGTTTTCATCCGCTCCTTTTTTGCACAGCAGGCCGTTTGGAAGCCTTTCCGGAGGATTACATATACCATGAAAAGTAGATTACTAGGCTCTCTGGATTCTTACCAAAGAACCGCTGAGAGATGAGGTCCACTAAGACGACTACCGATTCAATTATTTATTCTGGCACCCCACGTCTGGATTTAAGTTCCTGGGACCGACTGAATTCCTGAGTTGCTTCTTAGAGTTTTCTTTGTCTCCCCCCAACAAAACTGACTGTATGCTCAGTGGGAAAGAAAAGGCCAGACTAAACAACCTGAATGTGTTACAAAAACCAAATTAGGGGTTTAAATTACCCAGTTAACCAAACAGCAACGAGGGAAAAACGCCATTAAAGAACTTTGTGGATGTTTCCTAGTCGTGCCTGGTGATGACCTTTTCCTGGTGTCTTTTTTTCCCTTTTGCAGCATTTCCAGCTTTTTCTCCACCCTTGAAGAAAGCCTCCGACAACAGACGCTGCAGAGATCCTCCCTGTAAAAGTGGCTTTAATTATTAATGCTGGCCCTCTGCGCTGGCAGAGCTCCCGGCCACCATATTTCCCCTCCCTCACTGCCATGAATTATTCTTGCAGTCCATTCCCTCTGTCATGTTCACGTCTGTGCACACGTGCAGCCGAACGCTTACAGGCGGGTGGACGAGACGCGCGGCCGACATGTGCTACATGATGCGCTACATGATGCCACAAAGCATGTTCAAGCAGTGGAAAAAGTTGGTAAATATGTCAGGCGGATGTATGACTTAGTCTGGGTTCTGGTCTCCTGTGGGTGAACGGTAGAGACTTGCTTACAAGTCGTTTTCTATTCTCAGCAAAGTTATAAATCTTTCAATGAGGGTTCAGCGGTCGTGATGGATGACAATACAGATCAGGTTACAATTTTTCAAAGAAAAATAATCAAACCAGATTGGAAAGTCTTTGTGGGGCTTTGGTTTGCTTTTTATTAGATATTTACAGCAAACAGAACCTGTTTGTCGATACAAAAGTTCGAAAAACCCAAATCGTTGGATGTGGGCAGATTAGTTCAAAACGATGGATTATTTGAAACTTTGGTTTTAGAGATTCCTGTTATAACTGCAAGTTGAGCAGGGACATTTGGAAAAGATCTCCACAATCGGGGTTTGACATCCTGGCTTCAGCGTGGTAAAGTTTATTTTGTAATGGTAGCCAAACAATGATTCATCTTTTGGAGACACACAGAAACAGCTCTGATGACCCCCCCTCCCAAAACCTGCCCAATCCCTTTTGCGGACACATGGTTGCTGGAGCCTATCCCAGCCAAAGTGGCTGCCCAGCACTAATGCTATGTAAACCTTTTGACATGCTATTAATGTTCATAGATGTTGGAATGGTTACCAACTAAAGTTGACCTTAAACTTGTTATGTTTGTCCCACTGTCATTAAGTCTGCTCCACAGAGTTATCTTGTCCAATGTCAGGCTCCGCCCATTTGCATTAGGAAACTTACCAAGTTTGGAACTTCCTGCGCCACCTGCCGCCCATCATCTCTCTGCAGTCAGGTGCTTGAGATCCCTTCCACTGTTGTCCTGCTGCAGGATTGTGGTCATAAGTTGCTGACCTTTGCATTCTTCCTGGCCACGTCTTGTCCCTCCATAATCTTCACTGTTTTGGTTTGCCCCTGATTCGATGTTTATCCCGTTTTGTTCTGTGTAGGTTGGCTGTTACTTCCTATGGTTGCCCTCCCCCCTCTCAGGTCTGCTTGAGACAGTCGCAGCTGCAATCACTTATTAGTTTTTCTACTTAAGGAGTTGTCTTTTTGTTGTCTTGTATCTGAGCGTCTTATGGCTTCATCTTGTTGGACTTCTGTTGCCAGGTTGTGGTAGAATTTCTCAGTAAATCTGTCGACTTCCCTGGATCTGTTTGAGTCCTTTCTGCTCCTGGACCTTCACAGCCGTAACCTTCACCTTTTCCACAAAGATTTGACATTTTGTGATCCTAGCAACTGCCTCACCTTCAACTACCTTAAGCTACGGTCACATATCCCAGAATGCCACTGACCTAAATACAAGTTTTTCAACAAATGCTTTCAGGTGACTGCGCTGTGGCATTGGTGATCAGGACCGGATGATTTTCCTTTAAAAGTTGACATCGGTCAGTGGCCGTCCGGGTACATTTGGAAGTCATGCGGTGGCAGTCCAGTGACAGGTGGAGATGACGCTACGTGAAATCGACCGCTGGGCGGTGGCAGCCGGATCGCTGGCCAGCAACAGCTTTGACTGGACGATGAGTGAATGTCTCCGGACGACATTTTTCCGGCCATTTTTCACGCCTGACGGCCACAGTCTACGTTCATGACCACGGCAATTAAAAGGTCATTGCTTCTCTAATCTACTGAGTCAAAGACTAATTGAGCATGCCTCCTCTAGTTGTGGTTACGTTCCGTCCATCCGGTTGGAAGCACCAAGTCAATGTTGGTCAATGCTATCGACGTCCGCTGCCATGTGCTTTCGTCGTCCAGGATGTACAGTAAAGTTCCTCTGTGTTGAGTTTAGGAAGCGAATAAGGATGTTTTAGAGAAATCTGTTTGCATTAAAGGGTGAACTGACACCATCGTGAACTTCACTGCATCACGCTATGTTTTCTGTCACACAAATGCACAGCCATCAGGAGCAGGCCCCCCCCCC
>BSAI01003742.1:0-15871 GCA_036245035.1 Adrianichthys oophorus | reverse complement strand
TTGGTGACACCAACTCTGTGATGCTACAACTACTCAGAAAACATGGTTTGTTCTGTTCCAGTCTATTCCACCTCAAAGTTATGCTTCTTTAGCTGCTGTATAGTGCTATTTTCTGTTGGGCTTTAGGATTGTGCTGTGAGCTTGAAGTGTTCACAGGCATTCATGACATCAATATGTTTCTGAGTCTTAGGCGGCATTCACACCAAATGCTTCAGAAGCCTTAAGTTTCAATGTTAAGTCAATGTACAGACGCAATCTGAGGTCCTGTGATTTGAGAGTCGGCCACAACGCATCAGCTCAGCAGTATCACGTTTTGAGCATTGTGGCACAATTTCGACGTCAAGACGCAGTGCGTCAAGAGTTCAAAAATCTGAACTTTGACAAGGGACTCAGTTTTGGGTTCGTGACATTTTCAGTGATGCCCACTACTACGGCCCCTGCAAGGGTCGGCTTAGCTAGAGCAAGCTAAGCCGGCCCTCAGACGGCTGACTGACTGGCAGACAGAGAACCGCTGCAGGATGGGAAGGCAGCCTGCTCAGGCCTCCTGAACCTTGCGCAATTATTCTTATTTTCCTCGAGATAATCATTGAAAGATCATCTAGTTTGATTCTTATTTTTTATCATTCCTCTCCTTGGACTAATGCAGGACAGCAAGTCTTCAAACTGGATCACAAAAACTACGTCAGAAAGCGTCCAGCATCCTTGCATTTGACGCGTGAATCGCATACTCTGTGAATACAGCATTATACATAAGTGAAATGGAAAACATCAGACGAGAAATTAATAAAAAAAAATCACAACAAAAACATCAAACTCTGCAGAGGAATCGGATGAGACATTGTCAAAGTTAACAAAAACCACACATGTACAACAAAATTTGCAGCATTTTAAACTCTGATTGAATAAAGTGGTCAAACAATTTTGACAAAACAAAAGCATGGCGTATTGGTGACATAGACAAGCCACAGCATGATTCCTGACCAGCAGAAGGAGTATATCTCGCCACTAAATGGTAAAGGAATATTTTGAGTGTTCCCAGGGATGATGAGCAAATAACTCAACTGTTGCTTTATAAGCACAGTTTGGTTCAGGGGGGTCGCTGTGAGGAAGCCCTGAAGCTACGTTCACACCGGCCTCTGCAATACTTGTTCAAGCAGCCACTTCCAATAAAAAGTCTATGTAAACATGCATAAATAAGCGTTTTAGGCTTCCACGTTCAAAACTTTCACTCAGACGTCATACAAGTTTCTATGACTATTTTCGGGCTCCACATACAAAACGGACAGCCTTTGAACCTTTGAAAGTTAAACCAGGTTAACCCTTGACTATTCAGGGACTTAGATTTAGTAGTGACAAAAGCATGACGGGGTGGGGGTGGGGATGTTGCGTGGCGCGTGGGGTAGGGGGGTGTTCAGTCTTGTTTTTGAGTTGTAGTCATGAGTTTGAGTTGTTCTGAAATGTTTTTGTGTTCAAATGTTTCACCAGAAGCTTTTGCATGGAGCTTCAAAGTATTCTGATTTTTTTCTTATTGAGTATCATTAATATATTTGCTAGTTACATTTTGCTATGATATTTATGTTTTTTTTTTTTTTAATGAGATGCTCTTATAATAGTAAATTACACTCGTTTTTAACCACTCCTGACAGGACACTATATTAAGAGGCTTGAATTATGTTTATGTTTTTTGTTTGTATGCTTATGTTTCTTATCAATCCTCCAAAATGCACTTGTCAGATGACTAAGTGAAATGATTATCAAATCTTTTGTCAGAACTGTTTATTATTAAGTTTAAAGCACATGTTCTTGTGGTCTGCAGCCACAAAAAAGGTTGGGGAACACTGCCTTAGACGACTTTAGTTATAAGTTAGTGCTTTTTAAATAAACCAGGGTCAATTTTACTTACAGTTTCCAGCCAGAAACGATCCAGGTCTAATCTCCTCTGCTGCTTTGTGAGTGTGATCAGCCAGCGCCCACCACGCTTGTTTCTCTCATCCTCCCACATGGGTTCAATGCCGTCCTGAGGTTCAAATGATCAAAATGCATTCAGAACCAGAGCACAGCACTGTTGCACAAAGGGTGATTTTCCAGCACAACTTTCTATCAGATCACAAAGTAAAAATTGGAAGACTATTTTTTCTGTTGTACATGTTCAAATAAATCAAAAGTTGAAAAAGTTAATTTTTTATAAAAAGAATGATGGGCATGTCAGATGTACCTTAAAAAGGGAGTAGTCACAACCTGACATCAGGTTGCTTGACAATTGGATATGGTTGTAAAGGCTGAAACAGAGTATGTAACACAACAAAACATTTTATGTCAAGCATAAAAAACAATAGTAAAACATGATTTAAAAAAAATCTTACGCCCAGAAATCTTCAACCGTGTCAAACTTGGAGATGAGCCGGAGATTGGCCTGCCAAGTTTTGCTCTTGTCGTTCTTAAAGAACCAAAGAGACCAGCTGTTGGAAACAGGAAAAGAATTGAGCGATTAAAACGCAACAGAAACATTATGATCTGGAGCTAAAGGGTGAAATGCAGACTTTGTGATTTAACAGGAAACTGCTCAGTGAATCTAAAACATAAAAAGCATCTTTTGCTGACCGTCTGAAAGCAGAACAGAGAGTTCTGGCAAAAAGCTGAAGTGCCAAAGAAATGAAAGCAGTTTTTCAGTGCTTTTGATGGAAACTCAAACTAAATAAGTGCAATTAAGCTTCCTTTAATGGAAGGGAGTCTTCCTTGAAGACTAGCAGACACACAGCAGTGTGTGAGGCATTTGTGTTGTGACACTGTGCATTTTTCTTGTTAACTTGACTGTCAAACAAGAGATGGTCTGATTATACTCTATAATAGGGATGATACATAACAAAGACCCTCAAATGAACTTTGACAGCACACCTGTGTGTTCCGGCACTGCAACACTAAATAAAAATGTAAATGAAGCAGTGTGTAAATGCTGACATTTCAGTTGCACCAAAACAATTGATTTTTTCGTCTAAATATTTGACAGATTTAGTTTTCACAAAACAACTTTTCAGCAAACTAACATTAAAGTTGTGAGACCGTGAGCTCAGGATCAATCTTTGCTTTTTGCTGATTGGCTTTCTCTTAAGTTTGGCTTATTATTTGACCTTTCTGGACTTAAATGTCCCTATGGAATTTAAATACACATATTATATTCAGACGTTGCTCATTTGTATTCAGCTAAAGGGGTAAAACAGAAACTGCCAGACTGTGAATTTAGAGGGGGAAAAAAACACTTCACAATCCAGGACAGGCAGTAGACCGGCACAGGCAAATCCAGTCTGTTTACAGAATAAAAGATTCTCAAATCAGAAGCAAAGTCACTTTTAACAGAGACCAACTGGTGATGCATCATCTGTTTTTAAAGTGGAACACTTGCCTAACTAAATTAGCTCCTGAAATGTGTCTGGAAAGCAAAAATGATGAAGCTAGTATAGAAAACAAAAAGAGAATACTGCACTTCTCTTTGGGTTTTGTGACAAGTTTTAACCATCCAGATGGTTCTGGAAATAGCTCCGCTTCCTCTTGTGAACACAGCGCTCATTATTTTCTGTGAATGGCCAATTCACGCCCCTCTTTCGCTCCAACATGAGCAACTCCTTTCACTCTCCGCACTAAAGCAGGGAAGGGGTCAAAAGTCAAACTTTAATCTTTTTTTAGAAATAACGTTCACTGTGGTGTGAGTGTCACAGTCACACAAACCCAAGGACTGGAGGTTTCTGAGGAGAATTCAACAGCCTTATGGCAGATTTATCTGTCTAATTGTATTGTTAACAATAGGTAATTAAAATGTCAGGATATGTAACCATAAATTTGATTATAAAAGAGCAGACTGTGAAACATTTGATCAAATATATTTTTGTATTGAAAAAGTGGTTCTTCTATAATATCTAGCTTCTACCTATAGTAAAAGCAATTGTTTATTTTAATGACAAAATCTATAGACATGCTAATCTGCTTTAAACAAATGATTAATTCATTGACAGTCTTAATTGCTCAGTTATTAATACAAATTACTTAACGTAAATTGTACATTTTCCATCAAATTTGACATTTTAGGTTAATCTGCAGAGTCTGACCTGTTTTGAAGGGGATGTTTGACATATGTCTCTGGGCTCACCAGCTCCTGCCCCATCTCCTCAGATGCATCTTCTTCAGGATGGGATGAACTTGGACTGTTCTCCTGAAGAAAAAAAAAGAAAGTAAAACCAAACAAATTAGAAAAGTTACGCAAAACCCGTTTATAAGGAAAAAAAGCAGCAGCTCCAACGTTTCTCAGAGAAATGTGTTGTTTTTTTAAAGGGTCACGTGCTACTTTATTTACACTATCTAATAAAACAAACAAACCTAAAATGTGACACAACTATAGTAATAAACAACATGTACTTAAGTTCTAAATATAGTTGGAAATGACCATACACATATGAATTTAAAAAAAGAGAAATAAACTCATAAAATAAATGCTTAGGATTGAACAACTTCTTGGGAGGGGGAAAAACGTTACAATTATTAAAAGTGAAGCTTTTAAAAGTAGTTTCCTAAATGCGAAATCTCTTTAATTTGCCTTTGGTAATAACACTAAGTTACAAATTTTAACTTTTATAACTTGAAACCCGTTTAAACTTAGCTAACGTCTAAAGCTAACGCTCTTCTCTGGTGTAAAGGAAAACAAAAAGTAACCACTAAACGAAAAAAAATGGCTTTATTTATAAAGTTTGTCAAAAGCAGTCACAGCAGCATCGTTGAGGTCGAGAAAAATAGACATGCGCACCAGCTTGACAATTATTCTTAAAACTTTTTTTTAAGGACTCAACGAGTTTGGGGAATTGTGAAACGGATTCAAACCGTTTGAAACCAATTTTATTAAATTGCGCCACACCAATACACAAAACAGTGTTTTAATTACAAATGTGAGAATTTCTTAGAGCAAACAGCACGTTGGCTAGTTTTACAGTCAGCCCAGGGGTCGGGGTTCTCCACACAGAAGCGTTTCTCTGATGGGTCGTGGCACACAACACTCGTTTGAAAGTAGTTAAACAGCATGTATGGAATATATACAGACTAACAAAAGTCAAAGAAATAGTTATTAGAATTGTATAAATACTTTAAGTTACATTTAAAAGTGGTAATACTTCAGGAAGACTTTCCATATGTTTGGAAATGTTCTGTACATAGAGTACTCACCGGTTCGGCGGTCGCCATCTTACAAATCTCTGTTTGGAAAGCTCTGCTGATTGGTCTGATTGTACAACGTGACTCCACCGTTTGGCGCATGCGCTCAGTGCCACTGCTGACTCCACCCCTCAGGAACGCAGCAGCAAGCATGGCGACCACCGAGGCCAGAAGGGAGTGTGAAACAGAGGGCTGCAGCAAGGATGCCAAACTTCAGTGCCCTACATGTATCAAGCTCGGCATTCAAGGCTCCTATTTCTGTTCGCAGGTACCGCTGTTTTTCTGTGACTTTGCCCGCTTTAAACGCCAGTTGTTGTCATGCACCGGGCCCCTTAGCCTCAAGAGGTTGCTAACTGTCAAGCTAGAAATGTGTGCTCTTTGCTCTCGTAACTGTAAGAACCCGCAAGGCAAACGTAAGTGAATATATTCTGTGTTATACTATAGTCTACACAAGTAGGTGAATTTTGCAAATTATGTGTAAATAAAAACGGGAGAGAAAACAGTTGAGCAAATTGGTTTGTTAGCTTCACCTTATCCGAATAAAAGTCTATGGTATATTTTCCCAAAATGGGAGGGTGCAAAACTGTTCCTGTTTAATTTTGTCAAGTCTGGTGTTCAAATACTCATTAAAGCTGAATGTGTGAACCTTTTCAGAGTTGTTTTAAATTATTTTAAGATCCATTGAGCACAAATTTCAGTACTTTTACTCGTGGAGGTGTTAGCAGAATACATGTATTTTTTCCAAAAAAAAAATGTTTTAACCAAATGAAAATATTATGAGATCTAAAAAAGTACAAGTATTTATTCGTTTACAAACTTTGCAATGCTATCTGAAGCGAAGAACCTTTGCTTTGACATCAGATTTTTGTTTTTCTTCTGCACCCTGACTTGCTTTAAAGCGCTTATTGGAACCCTTAAACAGCTATTTTGGATCTTATGTATGTTCTTCAAAAATTTTGTTGGATTGAGTTGTAGCAGCGAGCCTAAATGTTCTTGTCTTCTCAATTTACACATGAGTAAAGTGTACTACTAAAACATTAACAATGCTCTGAATTTTCCCTCTCCAGGAGTGTTTCAAGGGGAGCTGGGCATCTCACAAGCTGCTTCACAAAAAAGCAAGTATGTACTTTTTTTTGTTTTTTGGAATAAATCTTTATAAATAGATTGTTAAGTTCACACGTTCAAACATAACTTCATTGTAACACACTTTAGTGGGTCACCCTTAGCTTATGTCTTTACCGTAACATTGCCTTGGTTTTCTTTTGGAGTTTGATGTTACACCACTTTTGTATGCTTTGTTGCATTTTTTGGTGCCACGATTTAGAAGTCTTTTTAGTGTTAGGGTTTAAATAACTCTGAGTCATACTGCAACTGTGAGGGCTCCTGTTCTGCTAGTTTTCTCAGCTGAGCCTGGTTGGTCCTCTTATTGGCAAAACACTCTACCAGATGAGCAACAGCAACCATGGATATCTAATACAAAACCAACAGGAGATCATCACTCAAAGTCTGATAGATAAAAAGTCTTACTCATTTAATTGATAAAGATTTTGTAATGTTTTGTCTGACTACCTGAATATTATAACCCTGCCTGCACAGGCTGTTAATTCTTAAACACCGGAGCTTTAGCTCCAGTGTTTACATTCCTTCGGCTACCATAATTCTTCAACCATTAACAAAATTACTGTAATTCCAGCAGGTTTTGAAGTGAAAAAGTTGAAAGTGAAAAAAAATCTGCTTACCCAAACCACGATTCTGTCGCGGAGAATGGCAGCTTTGTGCTGTTATGAAACACTTAACATTAGTTGTGTAAAGTGGTGCATGATTGTATAGTGGTTCAAAGTCGAGATGAAAAGCCGCTTTTTTCTGTGTCAGAATCTATTCAAAAAGTTGAAGAGTTTTGGTATATCAAATAGAGCATGCTATTTAGGTGTGACCGCTGGTAACATCTTCGTTGTTAAAGGGTATATGTAGATGATATGCATGCTGAAGACATGGCCTCAACATTCTTAACTGTGAATCCTTGTAAGAACTCCTCAGGTCACATGATCTTCAGATCTCCTCACATTAAGATAGTTGAAATGCTCTCACTATTGAGCATCACAGTGAGCATTGCGGCTGATGATCTTTAATTAGATTTCGCCACATGCTTAATCCATTTATACCTGTACTATTCTCTTTGCACAGGAGCACTAATGCACCCTTGTTGCCACAGGTCTTAAAAAAATGAAGTGATAGTTTTTTCTGACCAATGTTGGTCAGAACATTGGTCAGAAAAATTGTGAAAATTGTTTATTTAGGGTCTTTCTTAGCTGTATGTATTATTTAGACCAACAATTCCTTTCAAAACATTTAACACAACTGCAAAATGCAGTTCAACTCAGTTCATCAATTGGGCAGGGTTTACTTTTTTCTCCCAGTAAACTAATATTAATTAAAGACTAATATCACATTTGGATAACAGGGCTTTCTAATACAGAAACAGTGTTCCTTTTTTCTCTTCATTGAACTCTAAAATTTCAAAAGTTCACAGAAGAAGAAGTCCAGAATTATAGAATGTAAACAATATTGAAGATTTATGTAAATTTGAACATTCTGTACTGGAGACATGGCACGATGAGATTGATTGACAAGGTTTACAGTCAATCAGGACACAGAATACACTGTTAAAAAGATACTCAAAATTTCTCACAAAAACGCTGCAAGACTGCAAATGGTGAACTGAGATAAAGCAAAGGACAACAGTACTGACCATTCAATTATTCTAAGTATTGGTGAAACATATTTTAATCATTCAGTTTGGCGTTTTCAGAAGAAGAAAAGAACCAAAACGAAGCCAAGAACTGTGTAGAGAAGGACATTAACACAGACCCATGGCCTGGCTATCGCTACACAGGAAAGCTACACCCTTATTACCCGCTGGTAGGTTCTTTTTTTTAAAATTCAAAATGTACCCAAATACAAGAATTTGTTAAGTGTAGAGTCTTTTTCTGTTGGTCTTCAGACTCCCATGAGGCTTGTACCAAGTGGAATCCAGAGGCCTGACTATGCCGATCATCCCAGAGGTAACTCTCTCTTGCTGCTTTAACTGGTTTAGATTCTGCTCGGAAAGCTTTCCCAGTCTTGAACAGTCTTTCGTGAGAATATATTCAGTGATACTTGTGGGTTTATTTTGTTTCCAGCAATTCTGTGGAGTCTAAAATATAAAGAGACAATTGGATCTAATGGAATCAATGGCCTCTTCCTGATACCATCATTCGATTTATCTCTTGATCTGACTTTATGCTGAAGAACTTTTCGAGTTTTGTGCTAAAGGAGAGTTTTTAATGAAATTCTGACTATATTTGAGTGCAATAATTGACTTTGCAGGGTATTGGAGGGTGTCTTCTGTGGGATCTAATGAGAGCGGTGAGGCATTTCCCAGTCACATTAGGGGTGTGATGTGTGACCAGGCTGGAAGCTGCGAGATCGCTGTGACCCTGTCCTCGGTTTAGTTTCTCATGTGTATTGTTGCTTTTCATATTAACTCGACTCCAGCCGAGCATTTAAATGAGTTGATTTATCGACGTTTGTTTACCCCAGGTGTACCTGGAAAATTGCATAGTAAGATATGCCTGAGCGGAAATTGGAACCACTGCAACGGAACAGGATGTAACTAATGACATAGACTCAATAAGCTACTAATTTGCTTTGAGAGCTGTAACCTGTTGCTATTCTGCTGTGGTCAGAAAATTAGCTAAGGCCAAGCACGAGTTTAGTCCATTTTGCGTGAATGGGCAGCAGAGCTGATGGTGTTGACTTAAAAACTACATCCAGACCGATACTGCAGTTACCCGCATTCAGCAGTTTAAAGACTCACTCCAATGAAAATTGTGGGGTTTTTTTGTTTTCAACATGTTCTTGGTACATTTTTAAATGATGAAAATTAAGTGTAAAAATGCATTTCTGAGTATTGGAGTATTAGGCAGAGATAAAATGCCTTTTGAAAAAGATGGTATTTGCTATGTAGAAAATACAATAAACTTCCTGCTCCACTCCATTCTGATGCATCCACTTGTAGAAAACTAGATCCCTGTACATCTTAGTTTTCCTCAAAGGAAAACGTGTAAACAGAGAGCTCACAGTAAAAGTGAATGGTCCCGCCCACAACTCAGACATGAATTTCTGATGAACTACTACTGTTCTGCAGAAACTGGCCTAGAAAATGATACTTTTTTTTAAATTTTATTTTTGGCTAAAAATGGCAAAATAATACTTAAAAGACCACTGGAAACAATTGCACAATAGATGATCAGAGTGGAACTTTAAAATGAAAGTCCCATGGGGTTTACAGTGTTGCTCTTTATGTTTAAACACATCATTGTATGAGTTTTACTCTACTCATTTATTGAAGTACTTTAAACAACATTTACTTGCAGATGAAGTCATTAAGTCGCAGGAGGAGGATCTATCATCTTGCCAATTATATTTGACAAGTCCTGAAGAGACGAAAGCTAAAATGAGCGGACACACATGTGTCGTGTTCTTCTTATAGATGCACAAAGTAAAGAAAATTCAGAGGAAAAATAAGAAGAGCTTAAAAAAACTGAGCTAAACATGATTTTTGGGGAATTTTACACAAGTATTTCCAGGGTTGGATATTACAACAAAATGACACAATGAACAAGTTACAATTAAATCCTTTTTTTTTTCCTACGCAATCCAATTTTTTATTTTTTTTTTAATTCTGAAACTCTGTCTGGATGTGAAACTTCTTCAAACATGTCAAGGGGCTTAAACAGAAACAAAGGTTGGATTTTAAATAATAGAATGGAAAATTCTTAAATGAAACACTTACAGGAAAGCAGCCATTTTGCCTGAAAAAGGCAAGTCATTGCTCTTAAAGAAAAGTTAATGGTTTAAATAACAGATCAAGTATTTTCTAAGAAATATATTTTTTTAAACACAGCACTTTTCATTATTAGTTATTACTATTGTACTATTACTAGGGATTCACTGATCGATTGGCACTGATTTCCTTAATTTTGTTGGATCAGTGATCAGCCATTACCTGCATGTGGAAGTGATCTGATCCACTGATCTTATCTGCCCCACAAAGGCCTGAAAACCAGCTAGCCTTTGCTGTGAGAGAAGGCAGACTGACAAGACCGCCCACTAGGTCACATCTGCATGTTATTCTGCAGGGGACTGCAACAGTCAGTTTCAATCAGTGGGGTTGTTGGTTTGTCAATTGGTCGGCCAGTTTGTCACTTTTTTGTAGTTAAAGAAAAGTAAAGAATTGCAATTTAAAATTTATGAAAGGCTAAAATAAGTCAATGTGGCACTGGAACCACAAACTTTTCTCGTCATTTGAAAAATCCACCACAAAGCTGAGTTTGCAGCATTTATAGTCAGAGATCAAGCTAAAGCTTCGAGGAAACTCAAGGAGTACATGAACTGTTGCTTAAAAGAATGTCTCATTCAGCAAAAATCGGAATTGGGAGGTCAAGATTTGCCAGAAAACTGCAATCAGTGCGTCTGTAGTAATTACTATTATTAGCTAGTTGGGCTGACAGACCAAAGGTTGTTCGGTGTGGTGGAAGCTTGTTTAACTTGACATGATCATTGGATCCTAAACCCAGAACTGGTTCAGATGAGTTCAGTAGAATCTAAAGGAAATGTCTGCCTGCTAGCAGCTAAGGCCTTAGTCACCACTGCCTTTATTGGTCCATACGGGCTGTCTGCAGGCAAAAAAATGGCCAAACCTGTATAAGGCACAAAGATGGCTCGCATAAAATATCAAGGTCATAGACCGTTCAGTGAGCTTGTAGAGAGAAAATGTTCATGCACGTTAGTTTTGATGGGCATACTGCGGGCAACGCATGCAGTACATATTCTCCCCCCCCCCATGTTTGCTTTCCTGTTATTCCCTGCTGATTAGCTAGATAAGAAGATTGCAGGTTGTGAGTTATTGAACACACCTGATCATGGTAATCAGTAATAAGGGGGAAAAGAGGGGGGCGGGTGCTGCGTGATCAGCCCTGGATTGCCCTGCAGACATGTCTGCTGGAACATTTTCTGCCTCTTAGCCATTCCCTTGTCTTTTATTTACAATTTAACACTGTTTGCCATGATAACCTTTACTTTTTTGCCATCGAGTTTCTAAATTTCATTTTTTATTGTTTTGAAATTAAGAAATGGATATTTATGGTCATGTTAAACCTTTCTGCTGCAGCTAAATGACGGGGACTGATAAGATGTATTCAAAGTGTACAAACTGATTTTTCAGAGGTGCATCAGAGCTGAAGTAAGCTCGGTTGATTTTTGCACTCACCTTGTAGACTCTGCTGCCTGGAGGAGGGCTGTATTTGACTTGTACACAAATTGTTCTCATGTCTGTGTTGCTAGGCAACGACTCATGTTCATCCAGCAATCATTTTCTTGACTTGTTAAATTATAGATCAGTGAATTGTTTATGGAGCCCGCTGCTTTGACCGACACTTGTTTGTATTCTCTGCTTGGTGAGAATCTCCCACCCTGGTTGAATAAATAGTTGGATAACAAGATATCTGTGTTATTGCTGAGCTGTCTGATGGCTCTGAAACCTGTGCTTCCTCCACACAGCAATGACTGTTCTGCTCTGTTCTGACGAGACAACAGTGTGAGTTTTGTTATCTGACCCCCTAAAGCCGTAGTGTAGTCTCGGCTGGAGCTGCTAGTTAGTCATACTACCAGAAGGCTGCAAAAGGCTTTTATGATCTCTCTGTTTTAGATTTAAGCAGAAAATGTGTAAAAAAAAAAAAAAAAAAAAAAGGCCTTTTATTCAGCTTGGCGTAAAGCAAGATCCTTTAAAAAACACACAAATGTTATTATTTAAGAAAATGCTACTAACATTTAAGTGAAAAAGTGTTGAAAAACTGATTTGTTTTAATTTTCCACACATTTAAAAAAAAAAATCACTTTTCTTTAAAAATAATATTTTTACACTTTTAAAGAAAAGCAATCTTTTTAGACTTACTGTATGAGGTTTTCATGGGGGCAGCTCAGAATACGCAGCATTTGACAGCCAGTGAAACGTGTAGGGAACTCCACGGCTCATTATCTTCAATTTGAGACTGCAGTGCACCAGCTGGAGTCACTTATGAAGCTGCTGGCCTCAAGTGGCAGGCAGGAGAGCTGCCACTCTTATGGATATTCAGACAGCTTAATGAGATGGAGCGAGAGTTAGGAGGAAACTATTTTAAGACCTGAGAAGGATAATAATTTTTCTAATTTTACATATGTAAAAAGCAACAGGTTAGTCTTAAGGGGTTAGTTGGTTTAAAAACATTTTAAAAAGTCCTACATTGTAGAAAAAAAATAAAGCATTTGTAACAAAAATTCATTAAAGCACTGCAGCATGCAGAGGGAAATCTAACGTCCAACTGTTCAGACACACTGAAAAGCATTGAACACTTAAAGACTGATGAAAATTGTGTTTTTGGTGTTTTTTAAATGTTCTTGTGGCCTTTTTTTTATCATGGGGTACATTTAGAAGGAAAAGTAGGCTTAAAATTGCATTTCGGAGTATTTCTTTATTCAAATCATTGTGAATTAGAAGCAGACAAAACATTTTTTAGAAAAAGATCATATTTGTTGCATAGAAAATACACTGGGCAGGTCACAAGCTTTATTCTCTGCTCCATTCTGATCCATCCACTTGCAGACAAATAGATACATGAACGTCTTTGTTTTCCTCACCCGACCTGGCATCTGGCTCAAAACTGTGGCTGGATAGCTCCAATATTGCTCACCATTTTTGTTGCACCAGTAATGTGAGATTGGGGATGTGAGGGGCTTTAAGCTAGCGGGAGAATGTGTAAACAGAGAGCTCTCAGAAACAGTGAGGAAAAGGATTCCGCATCAATAATCCTGCCCACAACTCAGAGGCAAATTTCTAATGAACTACTGCCACTCTGCAGAAACGATGTCCTACAAAACAACACAGGTTTTGAGCCACACAATCGCACACATTCACAACTAGGTACAATTCAAATTGAATAATACACATTGAATCCATAGCTTTCTAAACTCCTCTATCGTAGATGCCATGCTTGTAGATATGCAAGGGCTTTCTAGGAATTGTTTCTTGTCCTGGAGTTTAATTCACTGTTTGGATCTTTAAAGCTTCCCGGAGTCTGACTTCACAGAAGGTGAACCCTAAAGCTGCCATGAATAGATTTTATTTTTTTATGGTTGTAGTTTCAGTGTAGCAGAGTGAAAAGGGAAAAAAAGCCAACGCTTGGTGGTTTCAGAGCAGCACATGATTTATTCAACTGTTACTTGTGATGGAAATCGATCTGGAGAATGTAAATCCAGCTCTGCCAGAGCCTATCAGAAAATTGATTGACAGACAGCAGCTGCTGCTTCAAGGTCCTGCTTCAAAGAGGTCCTCAGCTTCGCAGAAGTTTGATCGGTGAGTGATGCCAGTTGCCTGTCCTTGTTTCCGGCCCACAGGGATGTCCGAGTCCGAGCAGTTCTTGAAGGGGACGTCGCAGATCAAGATCCTTTCTCCTGAGGACATTGAAGGCATGAGAGTAGTGTGCAAGGTGACAAACTCCTTCTTTGCACATCCCCACTGTTTGCAGATAGATTTTTGACATGTTTTTTTTTTTTTTTGCAGCTGGCCCGAGAAGTGCTAGATATTGCAGCCTTGATGGTAAAATCAGGTGTCACAACAGAGGAAATTGATCATGCCGTGCATTTGGTATGAACACCCCCCCACAAACACACAAACAGGACAAGTAAAGAATGTGCAAGAGCAGTAGAAAATCCCCAATTCTATATGGTATCAAAAACCCAGCACATAAATCCTTATCAGTACACTCCAGCACAAATAGGAGGGTTCAGATCGCATCAAACTTCCCTATTTCTTTGGTCAGATATGATCAAATCCACTAGAAATCTTTAAGCAAAACAAATTCATCATGCTCCATCAAAAAATACACGAGAGCCCTCTAGTACCAATCCATGAGTGCACTTGACTGTTGTTTTTGGATAGTGTTGGTGCAGATGAATACTTGTTTCTATCAACAATCTTTCCATCAACAGATGGACTCTAGTTTGCTTTTTAGTCTTTAACCCTCTTACATGCAAGTTTTAGCTCCAATGTGGATGTTCCTTGAACTACAGCAATGGATAGACGGAGAAAAGCAGCTTTGCGGTGATATTAAACACTTAGTCTCCGTCAGAATCTGTTGTAATTACGTTGATCGCATAAACGGTCGACGAGTTACTGTTGTTCAGAGCATGTGTTATTTGGTGTCACCGGCAAGTCCAGTGATAAATGGTTGAAGGGTTTTCTTGTCATTTAACATATGCTTTAATGGAAGCGGACAAACAAAAGGAAGCATCAACCAAAACAGAGGCAACATTTTACAAAGAAGAACTGTAGAATTTGATCTCGTTTCGATTTGACTTATTTGTTTCAAGCATTAAAAATATTGAATACTTTGAAGATATTTTAACTTGTACATTAATTTGAATATAAAGATAAATTAATAAATATGATGCCATCTTCTTAACAATTTAATTACTCGTAATCATAAATAGACTGTTTTGCAGTTATGCATACAGTACACGTGTCACACTAGCTCTATTAAAATAATTGTTATCTATTAAAGTCAAGTAGACTTTGATTTGTTGCTTGAGGTGGGAGTGGGAAGAAACAAATTTATATTATCCCACCCCTATTGTGTTAATATTTTTAATATCTATTTTTACATAGTTGGCATAATCTGGTCCAAGTCAGGTCAAGTGCTAATGTTTCATGAGGTAACAAACTAGTGGTAATTTATTGTCCTCTGAAAGCATTCTTACATCATTTTAGTAAGCAATAACATGAATCACACTTCACGTCACATTAATCCAGTAGTCATTTGCAAAAAAGCACAAGATCTCTAAAGATTAGAGCTTTTTTCACTCATCGGTAGACACTCCATTCTGCAGTCATGAAGGTGGAAAAATAGTCCCTCATATGCAAAAAGAATGATGCTGTATCAGTGGAAAGATTGGGTCTGATCCTTCGGAAGTTGTAGAATACAAATTTACATGTACGAAAAGTGGACGGTGAAGTTACGCTGGTTGCAGGACAGTGCTTAGCCTTAGGTTCTTGGGGACTTTGGTATGTTTTTGTGCTTGCATCAGAACCTTATTTGGATCATTCGGTCCCTGAGCAATCTTCATGGTTTGTTTGTTGTAGCTGAAACTATGCCGAACAAGAACATCTGTTGGGAGTTGCAGCGTTTCAAGAATCTACTGTCTTCTCTTGCATTTCTAGCATTGCTCCCCTTTTGTAGACGCAGTCAGTCCCATTCTTCATCCTGCGTTGTGTTTAAATGTTCCATGTCAAGCTGCAGGGCTGTTGTGTGTGGTCACATATATAAATATGGCTCCTCTTGTGCCATTATCTGTCTCCATAAACAACATGCTGTGTATGTTCAGGCCTGCACTGCGAGGAACTGCTACCCTTCACCTCTCAACTACTACAACTTCCCCAAATCGTGCTGCACGTCGGTCAATGAAGTCATTTGTCACGGCATCCCAGACAGAAGGTCCCTGCAGGAAGGAGACATCCTCAACGGTTCGTGCATCACACAGTTTTATCTGACAGACCCGAACAAGCAGAGCTTTGATCTTTCTCTCAAACTAGAAAAGGCTTTAG